>JAJIBD010005367.1:0-49192 GCA_021461705.1 Cryptotis parvus
GGGCAACTGTTGCAGGACTCCCTAAGGGCCGCTGCATCTGCTCTGGATTGCCTCCCCCAAATCACTTCAGATAAGGGGGTAGTCTAAATGTGGCAGTTTATCCGACCATGTATGCTGTACTAGCTGGTATAAATATTCTCCCATGCTATCACAATCATCGTGGGACTAGCTAGATCTTACCAGCATATTAGCCTGGCCACGTAGGACACGTAGTAATTAGACCAGAGAGAAATGCTGTTTGCTTCCAAACAAACAAGCATGGCTCCCTGATAAAATATAAAACTACAATGAAGTAGAGGAGACTTGTGAAGGCTTGGAGAAATATTTAACTGGCATTGGTGTTGATCTTTGGTACAGTGACATGCCATCTCAGAAACCCCCTTCTCTACATTTCAAAGGCATTCCCGGCTCAAAAACATTAGCACAGTAAAGGCCCTAGGTGCGATGCAGGGGAGGGATTACTTGAGGGCATTGGACCCTCCCTGCTTTCCATAACAATGAGAGGAAGGTCTGAGTTGGGGGTATAAACTTGCCGGTTCCCGCCTCTCGGGCTTCTTCCGGTGGGATCTCGCCTTGTGAGCGCTTATTCCCTTGGAAGTTTTACACGTGGTGGTCGCCATCTTGGCCTACACGTGGTTGGGGTTCTAGCCTGGAATCCTAAGCATCGGGTTTTTCCTTTTGCTGATTTGTATGCCTGAACCTGTGATAAATAAAGCCTTTTAAAACTGTATCGGATTCCTGAGTGTTCATCCATTCCTCGCAGGCTTCGGAGGTAGAAGGGAACTTCGCTTCCGGCACTGTCGGGACCCGGCGGAGCGCCCGACAGGCCACCATTTTCCACATCCGAACTTCCCCCCCTCGCCAGAACTCCACCCAGCACACAAGCCTATCACAGCCCCGATCATCGACACCCACCCTGCAGTAATTTTTTTTTTTCCAATCTGGCCCAGGTATGCTGATCCAGAGACTCACAGACATGGGGCAGAGCTGCTACCCTCCTCTCCCTGTGCCCAGCCACTCACAAGGCACCCGGGAGGGATATCGTGTTCTAGCCCTGGCCTGCCACCCCAGCAGAGACTCACAACAAGCCAGATGACCCCCCCCACCCTCGCACTCCATGAGGGCCGCCATTTTCCACATCCAGACTTCCCTCTCGCCAGAACACCCAGCAGACGAGCCTATCACAGCCTGGCTTACACGGCTGCGTGGCCAAGCAGTTCATCAATAAATGCTGTATTTAGAGGTGACTACAAGAGTATGCCACCCGGCACGGCAAGCCTGGCAAGATGCCTGTGTCGTATTTGATATGCCAAATGCCAGTAACAATTATATTAGGTCATTCCCATGACCTAATATAATGGTTTGAGGCTCTTTATGTTCCCGGAGCAATCAGATGCCCTTGGGCTCTGTTAGCATGAGACAGGACATATGGAGATATTACTGGTGCCCGCTCAAGCCAATAGATGATGAACGGGAAGATAGTGATAGTGATAGAGCAGAAGTCAATGAGATGGAATATCCCCAAAAAAAAACAATCCGAAAGATCAATGAAACCAAGAGCTGGTTCTTTAAAAAACAAACAAGATTGATAAACCACTTGCAACGTTCTCATAAAGAATGGGAAAGAGAGAAACCAAATAAATAGAATCAGAAATGAAAAGGGGATATCACAACAGAAACCACAGAAATTCAAAAGATCATTAGAGATTACTTGAGAGTTTGTATGCCACAAAAGAGAACCTAGAAGAAATGTACAAATTCTTGAATTCCTAGTTTTCCAAGGCTGCATCAAGAAGATTTGGAATACCTTAACAAACCTATCACCATCGAGGAAATTGAATTAGTAATCAAAAGTCTATCCAAACACAAAAGCCCAGGTCTAGACGGGTTCACCAGTGAATTCTTTCAAACCTTTAAAGAGGACCTACTTCTAGTCCTTTTCAAGCTCTTCAAGGAAATTGAAGAAACAGAAACACTCCCAAATAGCTTCCTACGAGGCACATTATCACCCTGATACCCAAAGCAGACAGAGATGTAACAAAAAAAGGAAAACTGCAGACCAATTTCCCTGATGAAAACAGATGCTAAGATCAACAAAATACTAGCAGATAGAATCCAAAGAGTCATCAAAAGGATTATACACCATGACCAAGTAGGATTCATCCCTGAATGCAAGGATGGTTCAACATCTGCAAGTCAAATCAACAATACATCACATCAATGAGAGGAAAAATAATAATATGATCATATCAGTAAATGCAGAGAAAGTATTTGACAAGATCCAACACCCATTCATGATAAAAAAACTCCATAAAATGGGAATTAAAGGAATCCTCCTCAATATAGTCAAAGCCATCTATTCCAAGCCCACAGCAAGCATCATTCTCAACGGGAAAAACTGAAAGCATCCTCCCTAAGATTGGGGACAAGACAAGGTTGCCCACTCTCACCGCTTCTATTCAATATAGTACTGGAAGTACTAGCCATAGCAATCAGGGAAGAAAAGGATATTAAGGCCATCCGGATAGGAAAGGAAGAAGTCAAGCTGTCACTATTTGCAGATGACATGATATTATACCTAGAGAACCCTAAGCTCTCTACCAAAAAGCTCCAAGAAACAATACATTCTTATAGTGGAGTGGCAGGGTACAAAATCAATACCCAAAAGTCAGTGGCTTTCCTATATACAAATAATGAAAGGGAAGAAAGGGATATTAAAGAAATGAACCCATTCACAATTGCACCACAGAAAATCACATACCTAGGAATCAGTTTGACTAAGAATATAAAGGATCTGTATAAAGAAAACTACAAAACGTTGCTTCAAGAAATAAAAAGAGGACCTGAGGAAATGGAGGAAACATTCCCTGCTCATGGATTGGGAGAATTAACATTATCAAAATGGTAATACTCCCTAGAGCTTTATACAAATTCAATGTGGTCCCTATAAAGATACCCATGACATTCTTCAAAGAAATTGACCAAACACTCCTGAAATTTATATGGATTAATAAAATTCCATGAATAGCTAAAGCAATCCTTGAGAAAAAGAAGATGGGAGGTAGCACTTTTCCCAACTTCAAACTCTGCTACAAAGCAGTTGTAATCAAAGCAGCATGGTATTGTTAGAGAGACCTGTAGACCTATGGAATAGAACTGAATATCCTGAAACACACTCTCCAAATATGATCACTTAATCTTTGATAAAGGAGCAAAAAATATTAAGTGAAGCAAAGAAAGCCTTTTCAACAGGTGATGCTGGGAAAACTGGGCAGCCACATGTAAAAAAATGAACTTAGACCTTCTAACACCGTGCACAAAGGTCAGATCAAAATGGATCAAAGATCTCAACATCAGACATGAATCCGTAAGGTACATAGAAGAAAATATAGGAAAAATGCTGTACGACATCAAATCTAAAGGCATCTTCAAAGATGAAACAGCACTGACAATGCAAAATGGAAGCAAAGACAAACAAATGGGATTATATAAAAACAAAGGCTTCTGCGCCTCAAAAGAAACAATGAGCAAAATACAGAGAAAGCCCACAGACTGGGAAAGAATATTCACTCACTGCCCATCCAATAAGGGGTTAATTTCCAGAATATTTCAGGCACTGGTAGAACTTTACAAGAAGAAAAAAGCCAACTCCATCAAAAAAATGGGAAGAGGAAATGAACAGAAACTTCCAAAAAGGAGAAATTCGAGTGGTCAAAAGGTACATGAAAAAGGTGCTCTTCACTAATCATCAGGGAGATGCAACTCAAAACAGCAATGAGGTATCATCGCACACCACAGAGAGACTAGCACACATCCAAAAGAGCAAGAACAACCAGAGCTGCCATGGATGTGGGGGAAAAAGTTACTCTTATCCACTGTTTTTTTTTTTTTTTTTTTTTTTGCTTTTTGGGTCACACCCGGCAATGCTCAGAGGTTACTCCTGGCTCTGCACTCAGGAATTACTCCTTCTGTGCTTGGGGACCATATGGGATGCCGGGGGATCAAACCCGGGCCGGCATGGGCTGGTCGCATGCAAGGCAAACGCCCTACCCGCTGGGCTATCTCTCTGGCCCCTCTTATCCACTGTTGGTGGGGGTGGTCCAGCCCTTTTGGAAAACAATATGGACATTCCTCCAAAAACTAGATATTGAGCTCCCATTTGACCCAGCAATACCACTCCTGGGAATATACCATGAAGACACAAAAATACACAGAAGAAACACTGTCCGCACTTTTGTTCATCACAGCACTATTCACAATAGCCAGAATCTGGAAACAACCTGAATGCTCAAGAACAGAAGACTGGCTAAAGAAACTGGTACGTCTACACAATGGAATACTATGCAGCTATCAGAAAAAACGCCACAAAATTTACATGCAAATGGATGGACATGGAGAGTATCATGCTGAGTGAAATTAGTCAGAAGGTAAAAGATATTCATTAGTGTTATATAAATATATACTAGTGCCCTACTAATTATGAGAAATGTTTTTTTTTGTTTTTTTTTTTTTTTTTTTTTTGCTTTTTTGGGTCTCACCCGGCGATGCTCAGGGGTTACTCCTGGCTCTGCACTCAGGAATTACTCCTGGCGGTGCTCGGGGGGACCATATGGGATGCCAGGGATCGAACCGGGCCGGCACAGGCCGGCCGTGCAAGGCAAACGCCCTACCCGCTGGGCTATCGCTCCGGCCCCAATTATGAGAAATGTTAACACCACACTAGAACTTAACATTGAATGTACACAAAGGGATTTACATGATAATCCCTAAATGTCATTAGGGCAAGCTACAATGTGTAAGAGAGAGAGAGAAATAAGAGAAATAGTGTCTGCTGGCACTATTATAGAGGCAGGCTGGAGGAAGGGTGAAGGAACTTGGGGATATTGGTGGTGGGAATAGGGCACTGATAGAGGGACGGGTGCTGGAAAAATGTATCAAACTCAATCATGAACATCCCTTTTAATTGTATATCGCGGTGGTATAATAAAAACTTTTTTAAAAAGTGGGTTTTTATTTTTTTGACTGAACTGTAAACATATCACTTGTCTTTCTGTTGTTCATCAGTTTGCTGGAGCGGGCACCAGTAACATCTACATACGTCCTGTCGAGAGCTAGGATAGCCCAAGGGCATCTGCGCACTCTCCAGGAATATGAAGAGCCTCAGACCATTCCTTCAGGTCATGAGAATGAGGTCTATAATTGTTACTGTTTTTTGGCATATCAAACACGACATGGGTAGCTTGCCAGGCTCTGCCGTGCAGGTGGAATACTCTCAGTAGGTTCTCATCTCATGCATTTACTAATGAACTGCAATGGGGAGAGATCAGCTTTTCTGCTGGGTGGAGCTCTGACGAGCTGTGGAGTCCGGATGTTGAAAATGGCAGCCCCTCATGATGTGGGGGTTCCTCTGGTTCTTGCGAGGCTCTGTTGGGATGGCGGGCTAGGGCTAGAACTCGCCTTCCCTCCCGGGTGCCTCTTGATCAGCTGAGCACAAAGAGCCAGTAGCAGCTCTGCCCGTGTGACTGACTGTAAACATAAATGTAATTTAAACATAAGGTGCAATTAATTTTAAAATAATGGCTTGTTCATATTTTTCTATCCAAAGATATATATATATATATTTTTGGGGGTCACACCTGGCAATGCTCAGGGTTACTCCTGACTCTGCACTCAGGAATTACTCCTTATGGTGCTCAGGGGGACCATATGGGATATCAGGGATTGAACCTGGGTCAACCACATGCAAGGCAGACCCCCTACCCATTGGACTATTGCTCCGGCCCCAAGTATTTGTACTTTAAAGATTACAGAATGTTTGCATAATTGGAAATTTTAAGAGCTATTCTCTTATAGTCCGGCCCGAAGTATTTGTACTTTAAACATTACAGAACGTTTGCATAATTGGAAATTTTAAAAGCTATTCTCTTACAGTCCTATGTTTTTATGATGAACTTTCCTTTGTTGTTTTTGGGTTATACCAGGTGTAGCTCAGAGATTACTGCTGGCAGTGCTCAGAGGACCATATAGGATGACAGGGATTGAATCCAGGTTGGCCAGGTGCAAGGCAAATGCTGTACCTTCTGTGCTATTGCTCTGGCCCTTGACACTGCCTTTTTACCAAAGCCCCCCTATCAATCAGTCTATAAGAAACTCTGCCTAGGCAACCTTAGGAGTAACTGTTGGTAATGGTACTTTTTTTCCTTGGCTTTTGGGTCACATCTGACTGCTCAGGACTTACTCCTAGTGGTGCTTGGGGGACCATTTAGAGCTGGGGATCAAACTGAGGTTGACTACATGCAAGACAAAATGTCTTAACAGTCTCCCTAAAGTAGGGTCAGAAAAATCAGCATCTTTGTATGAGTGCTCATGCTTACACCATGAGGCAAAACACATCTGGCTGGATTGTGTGTGTGTCATTTGGGGCTCACACCGGCATTGCTCAGGAATTACTCCTGTCGGTGCTCAGCGGATCAGATGGAATGCTGATGATCAAACCCGGGTTGCCGTATGCAAGGCAAACACCCTACTCATTATCCTATTGCTCCCGCCCCACATCTGGATTATTTCTTGAGTAGAGTCTTGGACAACTTCAGCAGTTTAGCTCGAGAGACTTGCTAAACTAGGACATGAGTGTTTCTTTTTGGGAAGGTCTAAGCAGTGCTCAGGAGTCCTGGGACCCTTCCAGCAATTCTTAGCCAGCTGGTCTGTGGTTCTGTGCAAGGAGCTGAGGATGCAGTGTTGCTGGGGCTCTGCAGTGTGGGGGCCTCCAGGGATATACCCAGCATGCTCTGGGGCCTGTATGTTGTATGAAGGATCAAAATGGGGTCTGCCCATTTATCCTTTTGGCCTAATGGCTTTTCCTTTTTAAAAACAACTTTGAGATTCTACATAATTCCAACCCAGTCCCATTACGGTACCCATCTCCCCCCCCCTGGACCCCCAGTGCTGCCGACTTTCACACCTTCCCCACAAACTGAATTGTGTGTTCTATTCTCTTATTATGTTGGACCTGTGTATCTAAGTCCCAAATATGAATTCATTCTGTACCTATCCCTTCCTTTTAACTGACCTCACTCTCAGCTTGATACCCTTAGGTTCCATGTTGCTGCATATTGCATGATTTTGCTTTTAGGGTCACACCTGACAATGCTCAGGGGTTATTCCTGGATCTGCAATCAGGAATTACTCCCTGGTGGTGCCTGGGAGAACATATGGATGCCAGGGATTGAATCCCAGTTGGCTGTGTGGAAGGCAAATGCCCTACTTGCTGTGCTATTGCCCTGGCCCTGATTTTGTTCTTAGAGCTGCATAGTATTCCATTGCGTACCACATTGTATGCCACAGCTTCTTCATTCATCCACACAGTTGGGCAGTCGTTTCCAATCTTAGCTGTTGTACTAAGGGGTAATGAACATAGGTGTGTGTGTGTGTCTTTCAAATTAATGTCTTTGTGTTTGGGGGTAGATGCCAATAAGTGGTATTGGTGGGCTGTATGGTAGTTCTTTTCTTATTTTTTAATAGATCACCTTATTGCTTTCCATAGAGGCTGAACCAGATGTTCCCATCGACAATGGATGGTCTTTCTGAAGCACTGGCTATTTCAGACTTTTTGATAGGCCAACACATTTTTTAGCACTTAACCAGTTTCACAGTCTAAGAATGACGTTTGGAAATAGAAACATGAAATGATCTGCTGAAAGGATCAAAGGGAGGTTTTCTAAAAGTTAGTATAAGATGGTTCTTATACTTGGTTTTTAAATAAGGACCACTGCTAGCTGTGCTCAGGATACCAAAGGACCACTCCCGGTTATGCTGGGAAAAGCATATTGGGATATGGATCCTGGGAATTGCACCTCAGGGTCCCATACATGCTAGACTTGAACTATCTCCCTGGTCCCGGAAAAGGATTTTTTTTTCAAAGGGTACTCTTGGCTCTGCACTCAGGAATCATTCCTGGCTGTGCTTGGGGGACCATGTGGGATGCCAGGGATCAAACCCAGGTGGGCCACATGCAAGGCAAATGCCCTACCCACTCGGCTATCGCTTTCTCCCCAGAAAGGATTTTTTTTTTATTTGTTGCGACCAGATGCCTTACGTGCTACACTTTCTGCCCTAAAGGAGGGTCAAAAAAAATCAGCTAGCATTATCAGTGTCCTTGGACAGAATCAGAGGCAGGCCAAAGCAATTGTACAATTGGTAGGGTGCTTGCCTTGCACACTGCTGATCTGGGTTCAATCCCTGGCACCCCATGTGGTCCCCAAAAGCACTGCCACAGTGATCCCTGAACACAGAGCCAGGAGTAAGTCCTGACCACTGCTGGGTGTGGCCCTAAATCCAAGACCAAACCAAAAAAATAAGAGAGCGGGAAAGCTTCTAAAATTATAAAAGGAAAGAAACACTTTTTCAGTGCAGGTAGTGGTATCTGGATTTGGTCTGAGAGAATTAGGGGATAGGAGGTGCTGTTTCCAGTTCATTGCTCAGGGGCCATGTGGTGCCAGTAGCTGAATCGACCTACTGCATGTCAGACACGTGAGCATCACTTTTAGCTATCACCTCAGCCCAAGATGGGTGCAATCTTGATTTTCTTCAGCTCCATATAAAATCACACTAAAATGGAACTAATCTAGAGAATTAGGAGTTTGCGATAGCAATAGGAAGTTAATTTTCTAGCATTTATGACAGGTAGAGGATATTAAAAACAGCAGTATATTGGGGCTGGAGGTAAGGCACCTGCCTTGTTTGCAGCCAACCTGTTCGGTCAGGTTAGTGCAGACCCGGGAGTAGCTCCCAACGTCCCCCCCCTCCCACAAGTCCCTACTTCTGGAACTTGAGACATAATACAGTGGGGAGGGGGCCTGGCTTGGTCCCAGCAGCTCAGATGATGGCCTGAGCCTTGCTGGGTGTGGCAAAAAACAAAATGGGAAAGGGAAAAAAAAACAAGAAAAAAAATGTACCTACTTTGTGTGTGTGTGTGTGTGCGAGAGAGAGAGAGAGAGAGAGAGAGAGAGAGAGAGAGAGAGTGTTTTTATTGCATAAAACTGAGGAGACGTAAGAGGATAGAGTGAGACTTGCTCAAGACGGTACACAGGCCTCGCCAGTGGAGAAGCAGAGAGAGAGATGTGTTTCTGGGAGGACATGTGCTTGAACGAGCAAGCCTGCTCTAAATTTCCTGAAAGCTACCTCAGAATTTGATTCTTTTTTTTTTTTTTTTTTTGGTCACACCGGCAATGCTCAGGGGGTTTCTCCTGACTCTGCACTCAGGAATTACTCCTGGCGATGCTCGGGGGGACCATATGGGATCTGGAGGATCAAACCCAGGCTGGCATGCGCCAGCTGCGCAAAGGCAAACGCCCTACCCGCTGGGCTATCGCCCCGCCCCAGAATTTGATTCTTGATTCTAAGGATATCAGCCTGAATCTTAACACTAACCCACTTATTGGAATAAAAAGACAGTGAAGGCGGCCAGAGAGATAGAGTGGGCAGGGAGCTTGCCTTGCCTGCAGCTGACCCAGAGCCGAACCCAAGGCATACCCTGAGCACCTTCGGGAGTGACCCAGAACGACGCTGGGTGTGACCTAACACAAGACAAATGATAATCAAAAGTTTTAATGACTAAGAAAATTCACTTAAAAAAGATAGAAAATCTTTTTACTAGAGAAAATATATCTCAAAGTATATTTCATTTATTATTTTAAAAAAAGGCAAATAACTAATGGTTTTAAATTGCTGGGTTTTATTAAGATATTGGCAAAATTTCAACATACTTCTTACCTGAATGAACAGTTTTAATAAGATATGAAGGATCACTCATGATTACAACTAAACTCAAAAGTGAGCTGTAGAGCAGATTTGTAGGTTGATAAATTTACTTGGTAAGAAATGATTCACTTCATTTGCTTCACTCCATAGAGAATTCTTTGCAGAGAAATATCACGGACAGGAGGACAAAGCCTGTCTCTCACCAAAGAGCACCTGGAGTCAGAGTTAACAATGATGTAGCTACGGATTGATAATACATCAGAGTCTGACAAGAACCATTCCAGACCAACTGCGGTGTCAGTCTGGAATTCCCTATCATTTTGTATTTTCTGTTTAGTACAACAGTCTTCAAAATAGAAGACACCATGCTGCTAGAGGAAGTAACAATTATTTTTCAATACAGTACCATTTGGAAAACAGTAATGTTATAATATTTGTGGTATCTAACTTTAGAAGAAAATTTAGATATCCACAGGTCAGAACAGAAGAGTGGGTATCTGTCCTTTAACATATGATTTTAAAAACTGAAGGGGTAAAAAAGCACATTTTTTTCACTAATTTATCATCCAAAGAGGAAAAAAATGTTTCAGATTATGGTGTGAACAAAACTACAGTATCCCCTTTTATGGTCTGCGTGGGTGAGAATGTTTTCTGAGTGAATGCATTATGTCTGAACATTAAAATAATAATTATGGTCACTTTCTCACAAAATCTCAGCATGCCTTTGATGGCAAAGGAAGTACTTGAACCGTAGCAACAGTGAACTCTTTAAAGTATCATTTTCATCTGCCCATTGGATACTGAACTTCTTACTAGCACAGTGTTCCAGCGATGGAGTGTGGCTGTCATGAGGATGCATTGTTGACGTCACATCACTGTAAATGTGATCAGACTCTGTTGACATTGACATTGTGGGCATTGTCCTTGGAAAAGGTGTTACTTTCAAGGAGCCTCCCAGTTAAAGTAAATGTAACAGCAACTTTGATCTGGTTGATTCCAGGACAATGGATGGCACTTCTAGGTAAAGCAAAGGTATATACATGTGTTTCCACCACCCTCTTATACAGACCCTCATGAGATTAGTAGCCCCAGCATTTGGTGCTGGAATGTTGCTTAACCTCAGACCTGCCTCCTATAGTAACCATCCAGAAAATGAACAAAGGAAACCTTTAAATTAGGGACTGACTCCCTTTGAAACTCACAGTGAATGTACAGAGTGTGACTTCAGTTGATGAAGTCTGTTTCCCTAATCAACACTACACTTCTTTATATTTTTACTATTTCTTATTCTTAAAAAATCATAACTCGTTTAGCAGGCAAAAAAAAATTGATGCAGATTATGTGGAACTGAAATAGGGATTTGCCACTAAGGACTGAGTGTAGAACTTTCACCACCACTAAATTACACAGTGAATAAAAGTACAAAACACATAATTCACAGACTATACCTCAGCATTAACAGTTTATATAGTATATGCTTTTATATCTGTCTAATATTTTACAATCACCAGATACACCATCATTAAATACAGGTTACAGAAATGTGTGGATACCTTAGTTAGAGGGGTACTTATTGCTTACTTCAGCAAGCAGCAAAGAGGGCACAGGATTTAAACGGAAGGGAACTACTTTCTATCACCAGTGGCATTAAGATATAACACTGCATTTCACAAAGCACTGCTTTTATCTAGTTTATAGAATCAAGAGCAGTATATGTCAAACCTATAACCACTAATCGAATATTATAGGATTTTAAAGGACTTACAAATGGCATCTAACTACTCTATAAATATGCATGTCTTGAACAAATGAAGAGTTGCTATTTTTTACAATATTGGTTTATAACTTGACCACACTAGAACTACTTTTATTTTCTAGAGGGCTACTGGTATGAGAAATGGATTTAACACTGCTTATGTAGTCAAATCTACAAAATTCAGACCTTTCAAAGTTGTGGTCTTCGTTTCATTCCAGTTCCATTCAGTGATAATTTCCCCCCCACTGTATAGACTTATCCCTTGTGCCTCCTTTCCCTTTCCTTTCATTCTAATCAGAATCAGAAAAAAATTTTCACTTAGTCAAGTGCTTTGGACTTACAATGTCTACATATTTCATCTGATATAATTCTGCTTCTGTTTTCTTGTTTCTTTAGATAATATGATTTGAAACTGACACATTGTACCTGCTGGGTTGTTAACAAGACCTAGGCTTCAGGAAATGACAGATGAGAGTGAGGTCCATGTACGGTTTACAGCAGCAGTATGATGAAGAGATTCTGGTACTATATTTGGATCCATGTTTAATTCCTTTCTTTTCAACCGTGTGTCACAAGACTTGAGAAAAGATATGACTTCAAAATCAAGAGGAAACAAATACTGAAAATCTCTACTTACATCCATATTTTAAAAAAATAAAATCTATAATTGCAATCTGACCATTGCTAAAATAAAGCTGTTTTCATATGTTTCGGATTTGATACAGCTATTCTGGCACCCAAGACATGCTACAATCAGTTCTCAAAATCTAGGAACTTTAGTCCTCTGTTATGGGCCTGAGGAACATAAAGTAATTGTATTATATAAAAATACAATTAGACGGGGGGGACCTTTTCAATAAGGATATTTAGTACCCTCTACCAGTTTGAAGGAGACTGCGCACTACAGCAGGCAGCCTCTAGTCCACGGGCATGACTGGTCTGTGGTTGATGGAAAGTAGCATTTGTGATTCTCAAGAGAATCTGAGGCTTCACTGAATGAATCTGATTATCTGCTGTCTTAAAGACATGCTTCTAACTTGAAACTGCAGGAATGGCAAAAACAGTTAAAAAATATCACATATAAATGCTGAAATGTAAAACATCTGCAGTTGCAGGTAGCTGCGTGTAGCAGGATCCCTATGTGTTCAATTTATAACAAAACAGACCTCAGTCTCAATAATCTGCATTCTCCTTTGTATTTGGCCATGCTAGGCTCACTTAAGGCAGTACTTGTAATCTCTTGCATACCAATTACTTCATTCCCTCAGGGGAAACAGTTTTTAGGAGTTAATACTAGTATTATCCATTCTTCAGCACCACCTTGATGCCTTCTGCTCTGTAAAAATAACTTTTTAATGGA
The DNA here is from genome assembly GCA_021461705.1 of Cryptotis parvus. NCBI lineage: Eukaryota > Metazoa > Chordata > Mammalia > Eulipotyphla > Soricidae > Cryptotis > Cryptotis parvus. The sequence goes on from JAJIBD010005367.1 coordinate 12,876, forward strand.
GAAAGAGGAAATACTATTTGATATTCTTCTAAAATGGCCACTTGATTCTTGATTTGTACCTGACATCATCTCCATTAAGCCAGTTTTATTCCTGAGATGAAGGTACCGTGAAAAACACATTAGCATCATAGATTAAAACCAGTTGACAGCAATCTGCTAAAGTGACAAAAAATAAAAATTCCACCAAAAAGCACCATAACAGTTTTGAAACACAATAGCTACATCCCCAGGAAATACTTTTTAATTAAAAAAATCAGTTAAGTCTTTTTATATTAGAAGAAAATGTATCTTTTTATACATACCACCTCACTTTTCTGTGGACATTCTACACTAGTTTTCTACTTTCAGTCTTACCAATTAACCATCTGGCTTTTAGTCTTTTATCTGCACCCCTCCCCCCATAAAAGGTGGGCTAGGGGGTTTCCTTCTTTTGAGGAGCATTCCCAACTGAAGCTAATTCTTCATTAAGTTTCCTTAGATATATTAGGCACATCAGACCCTATTTCATCTGCATTGAGATTTCAACACTATATCCTGATTGGAAAAACTAATAGGCCTCCACAAGTGACACTGAAAGGGTAATAGGGTGGGGATTGTATGTGTGGACACATCACAGGGACCAGCTGTAGAATTTTGCTAGTGAAACTGCCAATACTTTTTTTAATGTTGAAAACACCTGTTATTTTGAGTTTCCTAGAGATCTATTTACATTGAAGATTGAGCCATCCATGGTTTCATAATGAAGCACGTAATTCAAAAATGTCTACCTTGTTTCTACTGATAGTGATTTGTTAACTGGGGAAGAGCTAGCTAGCTTGAGTTTTAAGAGAAAATACTACATTTGATAACTCCAGGGAAAAGCTGGGTATGGAATATCATTCTTTCTGAACTTCCTCATGTTTTCACTATATCCTTTCCAACTATTTTGTCTCCATGGTATAGAACTTCTTACCACCCTATTTCTCTTCCCACTTTGAGTAAGTGAGGACAGGCTAGTGCCTGTTTTATGGGAAGACTCTCGAACAGAGAGAAATGAATAAAACTTTGTGTTAAACCTGAATCCATTTCTCCTCTTGGAATAGTGGTAGCGTAAATGAAACATTCTAGATACCCTCTTTCCCAGGAACATGAACTGTTCATTTTCCAGTTTAGAATAGACAGGAGAGAAGTTCTCCATACTGAATATCTGCTGCCCTTTGGAGCCCATATTAAATGAAGAGGGAGTTCTCCAACACCACTCCATTCAGGCAATGATGATTGAACTGAGTTTTCCTCCATTATTAGCTCATTAATAAGACTGGCTTTCTTTGGTGCACCAGGACCAAACATCTCAACTGGTGGCCAAATTCGGGCACTCTGAAATTTGTTTGCTTCTATTTGTGTGAGATCTAGGTAGCCCGGGTCTTCCAGCACGTTGATTTGGGACCCTGGGCTCAGGCTAGTTCTATCAGTGAATGAATCCACGCGCCCATCATAGCCTAGATCGGCCGGGGCTGAACACTGGTGCTGAGGCCAAGGGCGTTTGCACTCTCCATGATTTTCCTTATCATCCCCACCATCTTCTTGCCCTCCTTGGAATGAGTTCTCTGTCCAATCTGATTCCTCACTAACATTTACAGCTTTGTTCATGTCCCTCAGGAATACCACAATAACAGTGATGTTATCACTTGACCCAGCATCACGAGCTGATGCCACTAATTTGTGGCCACCATGCTGCTGTCTCCATTGTTCTCCTTCAGGTGGTCAGATACGACTTTCACTGCCTCGTCGGGGTTCACGGTGTCGTAGAAGCCATCACAGGCCAGAATGAGGTAGTCTTCGGTCCCGTCCAAAACAGTAGAGGCAGAATCTGCCTCCCCCACAGATATAGGGCTTGTGTTCCGCCCCCTGTGGGAATCAGAAAATAAGTTTGATTTTGACTCACTGTGCAAGGAAATATTTGGCCAGTGCCTTTACTCTGATCTCGGGTTAGTGAACTGGATCTGACTTGACTGGAACTAGTGTTAGAAAAAATACTTAAGTTCTGCTGACAGGATGTTGTTCACTCCTGTCTTGCTGGTGTAGGAACTGTCATACTTTGGGATTATTTGTGGGGGGGTGGGGGTGGGGCAAAAGCTGGAATTTTTTTTTTTTTTTAAGTCTAGCTTAGACTGTAAATCGTGTGCCTCTAGCTATGATTTATGCTTAACTGAGCAAGGCAACAAATGTCAAATCTAAATTTGTTGCTGTATGAGAAAAGTCAGTTCTATGAAGCAAAATTCTGATTTAATAGATCTTCTCTTCAGTTGTGGTTCGGGTTGATCTGATTGAGATTTGAGAACAAGCCTGTATTGACATGGAGTTCTGGGAGTGTAGGTACAGTATAGATGGTAAGGTGCCTGCCTTCTTTATCTGGCCAACCTTGGGTCAGTCCCTGAACCCTGCCACCTGCATATAACCCCCCAAGCATCTCCAGGAGTAAGCCCTGAGCACCGCTGCTACAACTCCAAAGGCAAACAAAAAATATGATCATTCATTAAAAAAAAATTATATCAGTTTAAAATTAACTTGTTTCATACTACAATCCTAAGTTTGAGTAGTAAGAGATTTTTTTTTCAAATCAAGTTAAACTCTTGTTTAACAAATCAAGTTAAACAAAATCATCCATTCAAGCAAAGACTTCTACTAGAATGCCCATCTATATTCCTACGCATCGTAATTTTTTTTTAGTTTGGGTCCCAGCAGTGCTTGGGGTCAGTTCCTGGCACCATTCTTGGGAACTGCTCCCAGAGGTGTTCAGGAGACCACGTGCTGCTGGGATCACACCAGGACCACTGCATACAAAGCCTTTGGAGCTGTTCCCCCAGCCCTGCTTTCAGTTCTAATAGTGCTTTAGAGAATTTCCAGAGGACATCTATGTGTAACCTCATCATCTTCAAGGAATGCCGTATTCTCTGCAGTCTTCATTGCTGCTGCACTCACCACGTAGGACCAGCAGTAGGAACTCGTAATATACCCTGGGGACTTTATATTGCTTCTCTTATTAGCTCATCCACTTGAAGAATGACATTTGAGCTGGCCTTTGAAGGATTTAAGTTTCCTCTGTTAGTTAACCAGAACAGAGGAAAAGTCTTCATTTGAGGGAATAACATTTTCAAAACCTAACAGAAGGAACTGTTAGGAAGGAATGTGTAGTAGCAGAATAATGCAGGACACTTGTGAAGAGAAACTAAAGTGGCCTCAGGACCAGATAATCATTAGTGCTGTGTTTTAGAACTTGTAGATTCTGAGCACCATCACTGTGTTCATTATGTTTCTCTGAAGGTATCTGGTGAACAACAGAAAGGTTCTCTTGACCTACTTGGTAACCGATTAGCTTATTTCTGCAAAGGATTATTTCTTTTGGGGGGTGGATCACTCCTGGCTCTGCACTCAGGAATTACTCCTGACGGTGCTTGGGAGAACATATGAGATGCTGGGAATTGAACCCGGGTCGGCCTCATGAAAGGCAGATGCCCTACTCATGGTACTGTGCACCGGTTACAAGGGCTATTCTTTTTTTTTTTTTTTAGCTTTTTGGGTCACACCCTGCAATGCTCAGGGGTTTCTCCTGGCTCTGCACTCAGGAATTACTCCTGGCGGTGCTTGGGGGACCATATGGGATGCCGGGGATCGAACCCGGGCTGGCATGGGCCGCCACGTGCAAGGCAAACGCCCTACCCGCTGGGCTATCGCCCCGGCCCCACAAGGGCTATTCTTTACATAAAACACAATATAGAACAATTCATCTGAGATTAGGATAGAACAATTCATCTGAGATTAGGATATCATAATTATCTGGTAAACAATATTTTTAAAAAATTGACGGCATTTTTTCATTTGTAGAGAAACAGCATTTAGTTTAGTAGCCACCAGGTACTCCAGCCAGAGTCCGCCCGCACTGGCTCAGAATCGAGCAGTCGCTACACAAGTCCTTGACCAATATTGTCCTGTCCACCTTATGCTAAACAGAACCTTTTTTTTTTGGGTCACACCTGCCGATGCTCAGAGCTCTGCACTCAGGAATTACTTTTGGCACTGCTTAGTGACCATATGGGATACTGGGGATCAAACCCGGGTCAACCACATGCAAGGCAAATGCCCTATCCACTATACTATCACTCTGGCCCCCTGAACTCTTAACTAGAAGATGAAGATTGAAATATTGAAATGATTTGGCAATGCCATCACTAACAGTAGGTTCATTATTACCCAAATAAGATTACAATATTTCATACCCTACTTAATCCTCAGCTAGGCCCAGAAAGCTCATCTTATGGATAATTCTGTCAGAACCAATGTGAGGCACAGGTGCAACCCTGCAGATTGCATGAAGACCCCCCCCCAACGCTGCCCTAATTGTAATATGGGCTGAAGGTGGGCACTGGGGATTGGGACGACATGACATAATCTGGTGGTGCTCAGGGAACCTGTAGTGCCGAGACTCAAATCTGGGGCACAGGCCCAGGGTGCCCACACACTTTGCATCAGTATGCAAAGAATACTTTAATGTGAACTATCTTCCCTGGCTTAGATTAGTTTTTAAATCATGATAAATATGTGATCCATGAAATCCTATCAGTAGCAGTACTGTGAACCATAGTGCAAAAAACCTTTTTTTTTTTAAAGAAAAAACACTCCACAGAGGCAGACTGGTGGGTGGGAAGCAAATGGAGTGTGGGGGGGAGTGTGGGGTGAAGGTGGGACACTAGTAAAGGGATCAGTGTTGAAACACTGTATGCTTAAAACCCAACCATGACTATTGTGATTTCATGGTGACTAAATTAAAACAATTTTTTTTAAAGAATTCAGTCTTCGTAGGACAGTAATTAGATCATCTTCCTCAAGAACGCTGTTGAGGGGCTGGAGCGATAGTACAGCAGGTAGGACGATTGCCTTGCACACAGCCAACCCAGCTTTGATCCCGGCATCCCATATGGTCCTGAGCACTGCCAGGATTAATTCCTGAGTGCAGAGCCAGAAGTAAACCCTGAGCATCGCTAGGTGTGACCCAAAAAAGGAAAAAAAAAGTGTTGATCTCAACTTGACTTCTTTACCGTGAATCTTCCCAATACTCTGTTAAACTAGCAAAACTTCCGAATGGGATTCCAAGTCTTCCAACAATTCATTTTACTAAATTTCCTCAACTCTTTCCACCTGACTGTACTATTATCATCATTATTATTTTCTGAATTCCAACACTAAAAATAAATGTGATCTGAGTCACACTGTTCCCAAAAAATCTTGTTTTAGTGCTTCAATTAAAAGGCTACTGCAACTGTTAGTTTGGAACAGAACATACAAAGATTTGCACAGAGAAAATGCTGCCAAAATTCTGGCTTTTCACCTGCTCTACTGTTGGATGTCAAATGCATGACATTTCGCCCCAAACTTGGTAGGAGGGCATGATTATCCTTTCCATGGTAGAAATGGCAACATCCTTTTGTCTTCATCCTCCTCTCTCCATATGCTTTTCGGAAACACCATGCCTCTGTCAACTTGGGATCATTAGTCTGAAGAGTTCATGGGGAGAAAGAGTTGAAAAGCTTTTCTTTTTCCTTTTCTTTTTTGGGTCACACCGGTGATGTTCAGGGGTAGTTACTCCTGGCTCTGCACTCAGAAATTACTCTCTGGTGGTGCTTAGGGGACCATATCGATGCCGGGATCGAACCCAGGTCGGCTGCATACAAGGCAAACACCAACCTGCTGTACTATGGGCCCCCCAAAAGCTTCATTTTTAAAGCTTGAAGTTATCATTTATTGCCTAAGTAAACAACTTGAATTCTGCTTAGGAGTTCTTTCTCTTGTCCCTATTTAGCCCCTACTTTCACTTGTATCACTTGTCTTCCCGTTGTTGCTCGAGTGGGCACCAGTAACATCTCCATACGTCCTGTTGCAAGCAAGTGTAGCCCAAGGGAATCGGCTTGTGCCAGGAACAGGAAGAGCCTCAAACCATTCCTTCAGGTCATGGGAATGAGGTCTATAATTGTTACTGGTTTTTGGCATATCAAATGCAACACGGGTAGCTTGCCAGGCTCTGCTGTGTAGGGGGTATACTCTCAGTAGAAGGCTCTCATCTCGAGCATTTATTGATGAAACTCAACAGGGGAGAGATCAGCTTTTCGCTTGGGTGGAGCTCTGAGGAGCTGTGGAGTCCGGAGGCTGAGAATGACTGACCTCATGTTGTGGGGTTTCAACTTAGTAATCCAAAATAATTTATTTCAAATGTAACCAATTATTTCCCATTTTCAAGCCTGTTTTTGCAGTGCCAGGGATCAAATCCAGGGCCCTGATGAGTGCTACTGCCGAATTTGTTTTCAGGTTTGGGGTTGCCCACATGTGTTTGTTGTTTTGTTTTGTTTTATCCTGCATCTCACTTGACCTCTGCAGCACTTGGCCCTGTGAGGCCTCACTATGGAAATTAAACAAGTATTACTAGTGTTCCTCAGCATAGGTCACACCTCTCCCTGCTTTTTCGGCCCCTCCCATCCTCCACTAAATTCCTGCACAACCTGGTGTCAATCCCACCCTCTGCCCTGGTTTGTAAGTGTCCTTACTGTTACTCCCGTATTATGACATGCACTTTCGGACTGACACCATGAACCTGAATTTTCCTGAACCGCATGGAATCTCCTTCCTTAAACACTAGCCTCCAGGACCCGGTGTGAAAGCCACAGCCTGTGTGAATCAGCCTGTGGGCCTCTGACAGCCCTTACTCAAGTACATTCTTGCCCTTCTTTAGTTTCCCTCGTGATATTTTTAGCAGCAAGAAAAGGCAAGTTCCTATAGCAAAGTTTGTTCTATAACACACATTAAAAGATATCACTCTACTACTCCAACAAAGAGCATGATCAAGAAGAGGTCTTGGATTGAAGTTGTCAAAAACAGCTATATTTAGGTGTCTATTTTTAAAATGAGAAGTCCCCTTTTTTGGGTCTTATTCCAAAGCTGCGAATAACTCCTTTGGGCTAAGGTAAAACCACCTCAAATCTTCATGGAGGTATTTGCAGAAGTTCTTTCTCTCCGTCTGCTGCTGACATTTGGGCCATTTCACAGCTGGCCGGCACCTTCACAAAGACTGGGAGGAGCTCACACCCGGCGTACACTGGGGTGCTTTAAGGTTTGAGTTTTCTGGAACGTTTCAGAAACGATCATTTGAATTTGGGAGTAGATGAGAATTCCATTCGTGTGTGTTACTCTGACATCAGACCCTTCATTGCTTTAGGAGCCAGTGATTTAACTGCTTTATATATTCACACCACTCACAGAGACACATAGCTTCTTTTCTAAACAAGAAAATAAAGTGAAACATGAAGCCTAAAATAATAAACCCAAGTGCCAAAGCCAAAAGGATCGTAAGTGTGTGTGTGTGCGTGAGCATGCAAAGAGTACTACAACCCAATTCTTTTTTTTTTTTTTTTTTTTTTTTTTTGGGTCACACCCGGCGACGCTCAGGGGTTACTCCTGGCTCTGCACTCAGGAATTACTCCTGGCGGTGCTCGGGGGACCACATGGGATGCCGGGATTCGAACCCGGGCTGGCACAGACCAGCCGCGTGCAAGGCAAACGCCCTACCCGCTGTACAACCCAATTCTTTTGCGCTTATACCCTTACATTTTTGACCATTCAGTTTAATTGTTTACCGCGAGAGTAAACAGGTTAGTGGCACTTTCAGATGACATTGCCACTAACCCTCCCCTCCCTCACTGTTTATTTTTGTTTGCTTGTTTTTGTGCCACACCTGGTGGTGCTCAAGGCTCACTCCTGGTGATACTTGAGGGACCATGTGGGATGCCGGGGGCAGAACCCTTGTCAGCTGCATGCAAGGCAAGAGTCCTGCCCACTGTACTATTGCTCTGGCCCCCAAGGCTTCCATTTTTAAGGAAAGAAAAAAACTTGTATGTGTTAGTAAAGATCCCATTTAATCACTGAGTTTAAGTACATAAATAGACTAAATAATAAAGTTCAATATCCAATTATTACTGTTTAATAAGAAGAACCTGGATGATATCGATGATCATCTCTATTTCCCACATAGCTGAGTTAATATAATACAATATGCTAGACTAGAAGAGGCCTGCTTGGAAAAATGAAAACAATTGATTTTTCCTACCAATCGCTCTGGAGACTGACAGACTTCCATTCACTCTCCAGGCACCAAACCAGACCACACAGCCTCCAAGGGCTTCAATCCGCTGCTTTTCATCCTAGACAGCAATGCAACAGAAAGAAGCAAATCACTGGATTCAGTGTTTGTTCATCTAGTGTAAGAGACCACAGATCTGCTACTCAGCTTCCCTGTATTTCTATCTTTCCTATCAAAGGTGGGCATGGGTGCTTAGATGATGGCAACAGTTATACTAATTAAGTGAACCTTGAATAATTAGTAGAAAACTGCTCTCTGGCATGTGCCTTAAGAGAAGGCACCTACTTACCTCTCTATCCGGTTTGTGTGGCTTCATTAGCTCAACAGCTTGGCCCTTTCTGACAAGCATAACCTGGGAATCACCCACCCAGGCTACATGGAGCATGTTGCCTCTGATAAAGGTCACCACGCCTGTGGTCCCACATCTTAAGCTCTGAAAATGATTTCAATAAAGTGAGTCAGTAAAAGAAATTGACATCATATTCTCATTGTAAACAATTTACATTTAACACAAACATTTCAAATGGGAGTTAGACCATAATACTTGATTGCATAATTAACAAATTCATTTTTCTCAGTGCCTTTTTTTTCCCTAATTTTTTGGGCCACACCTAGAAATGCTCAGGGGTTACTCCTGGCTCTCCACTCAGGAATTACTTCTGGCGGTGCTCGGGGGACTATATTTATTGGGTGCCAGGGATCAAACCCAAATCAGCTGCATGCAAGGCAAACTCCAGAGTTTAAGTATCCCTTGTACTAAAACTCTGACCCTCTCGGTGCATTTTATGTGCATGTATCTTTGTGTACATATGTATACATGCATATATTATAGATATATGTACATATGTATATCATTTGATTTATAATAGCCAAGGCATGATTGACTATTAATTCTATTGTATATGCAATTAAATTATAGCTAGTTAATACAACTTACCTAAGGGTGAATCAAATTGTTCAGTTTTCTTATGGTTGTGTTATTTTAATAATTTCTGGACCACACCCAGAAGTGTTCAGGGCTTAATCCTGGCTCTGCACTCAGGGATACTCCTGGCTGGGGTTGGGGTATGACGGATCAAATCCAGGTGAGCTATGTGCAAGTGGCCCTAGCCACTGTACTATTTCTCTGGCACCCAAGAGGAATCAGGTCTACTGGTCCTTAAATGAAACTGAAAACCTGGAGCTGGAAAACTAGGACAGGATAGAGCAGATGCCTTGCATGCAACCAACCTGGGTTCACTCCCCAGCACCCCTTATGGTATCCCCCAGCCTTGCCAGGAAGGATACTACAGTGAGCACAGACCTGGGAGTAAGCCAGAAGCATCGCCAGATTATGTTCAATGTTTTAAAAATCTTTAGTCCAGGCTAAACCTACGATATTAGTCCTGAGTGTGACCTTTTACCCTATGTTCAGCATCCACATTTATAAAACAATATAAAGCACCTGTTTGCTGCCTAAGAAATGGTCCAATACTCTGATTATTAAAACAGGCTATGAGAGAACACTCTCGAGTGCAAAGATACTTACTTTTCTTAAAAAAGAAAAAAAAATATATTTTCCGGCCAGGGAGAAAGCTTAACAAGCTGAGAACACCTGTATTTGACCCTGGCAACACATGGTCCCCGAACACCGAGCCAGCAGTAGTCTCTGAGTGTTACAAAGTGTGGGGTGCCTCCACCCCAAAATTGTTCTCTAGTGTTAGTGACCTTTGCTCTTGAAACACTGCAATAAAGAACCAACAGCTTGGAATTTCACCATAATAGTTCAGGACCACGGCACTTAAAGCTCTTGATACTACTATACTAAAATGATATTCATTTGACATGAGTCACCACCAAATGAGCATGACTTTCTGTTACTAAGGACTTGGCCTAAATTAGAACCAATGCGTCAAGGGTGTTAAAAGGCCCCTTGTATCCAATCAGAAAAACAACTTCTCATTTTCCCTATATAGGGAAAGTTTGTTATAAATCCTCACCCACCAATAAAATGTCTTCCCACACAGAATGTTCAAAAACTCAGCCCCCCAGGACACACGATAAAGACAGTGCGGGCTTGTGCCCCAGAGAGAACAGGAGGCAGGCTGTTCCACAACAGGAATAGCTACTTTCTTCCCAGCAGTTAGCAACACATGGAAGCACAAGAAGGGGGAAAGTAACTGCTGAGACAAACCTAAATTATTCAAGAGAACTATTGGCAGAAATAAAAGACACGAAGATCTTTGGCAAATCATGTGGGGTGAACATGGTCGGGGCAAAAAAAAAAAATAAACCAAAAAAAAAAAACCCCAAAAAAAACCAGCCCATCATTTTGAGGACCACGGAAAACAGGATTGAACAGAGAGAGTGTTCAAGCCAAGTGACTCTGAGTTTCCTATAGGTGACTTCAGATCATCTCCCAGGTGCCAACTCTGTCCTGTCAGAATGATGACAGTCCACAGTACCAAAGCCAAGATGGGCAGTGCCAGTCCAGAGTCTGAAGGTCTGAGGTCAAGAAATGCATTTTGAGAAGATGGTACAGCGGTTGAGGTGTTAAGCAGCCTTGCAAGGGGCTGATCCTGGCTGGGTCCCTGTCTCCACGTATGGTGTCCTGAGCACTGCCCAGAGGTGATCCCTGAGGGCAAAGCCAGGGATAGCCCTGAGTGTGGCACTCAACTGTGTGCGAACACTAAAGCGTTCACACACAGCAACAACAGCGACAACAACAACAGAAAAGGAACTGCATTTTGATATCTAGCCTCACTCTTTATGTAGACTTCGGTGGATTCTCATTTTGTTTTGTTTTTGGGTCACACACGGCTGTGCTCCAGGGGTTACTACCTATGGTATTCGGGTGACCATATGGGATGTGCAAGGCAAACGTTCTACCCACTCACACTATCACTGGGGCCCCAGTAGTTTTACTTATTAATGCAAACTGGACTGGGGAGATGCGGAATACTTCACTAGCTTAATACCACAAGTTCTCATTTCCTGCTTCTCTGGCTCCATAATTATGGAGCCAGGTACCATAATTATGAGACCAAAGAGACCGATTAAATGATTATCCTGTTGCTCCAAGTCCATTTCAGAGAGTTAATGTTTAAGTCATAGGGCTAGCTGGATGTCTTATTTTATTTTGTTTTGTTTTGTTTTGGGGGTCCACCCAGCAATGCTCAGGGACAACTCCTGGCTTTGCACTCAGGAATTACTCCTGGCGGTGCTCAGGGACCATATGGGATGCCGGGACCGAACCTGGGTTGGCTGTGTGCAAGGCACACGCCCTACCCGCTGGACTATCACTCCAGCCCCCAGGATTGATGTCTTATTTTAATTCAATTTGGGGGGGGATATGTTTGCTTCTGGGCCATATCCAGTTAATAAGCTCAGAGCTTTTCTTACTCCTGGCTCTGTGCTCAAGGAATACTCCTAGCAGGGCTCAGAAGCTCATCTGCAGTGCTTGGGACTGAACCTGGGTCAAGGGCATGCCTGTCTACCCACCGGAGATATGTCAGATGACCTCTCCAGTCCTTAATTTGAAAACTCAAATTATTTGGGGGGCTGGAGAGACAGTACAGGTGGTAAGGTGCTTGCTTGCACACAGCCAAGCCAAGTTTGGTCACCGATTCCCTAAGAACTTCCAGGAGTGGCTGCTGAGAGCAGTCAGGAGCAATCCCTAAACACATATTGGTATGTCCCCCCAAAATTACTCTCTGACCCCAGACCTGGCAGAGCATGCTCCCTCAAGAACCAAGTTAGGAATAGGTGCAGGAGGTGACCCAGAAAAAAATTTAAAGGGAGACAAAGCAATTATCTTTCTTTTGGCATCCCCCCTCCCACTGTTAGAAATAAACATAGTTCTATATCGTTATTATTGTTAACTAGATACCAATGATGCCAAATTTTTCTTTAAAAAACCCTTTTAAATATTAAAATAGAGCCCCTGTCACTCATTTAGAGGAGAAACTTTAGTCTTATTAACCTTACCAAAATAGGATATGGGCTCTGACTTTTCCTACTGTTTAGAGAAAATCAGTTCAAGGATCATCTAAGGATTCACTCTCTCCAAGCAAATTTCCTCTCAAGAGAAACACAGCAAACACTGCCAGCCCACTTAGAACCAAATGTATGCAAGTATTCCCAGCTTCTGTTTCTTTTTTAGATCATTGTTTTAATCACCATACCCAGATCTTGTCAGCCAGAGTCTGCTCAGAGCAACAGTCTTGGGGTGAACCTGATAGACATTGGTGAATAAGAAAGAGAAAACTCACCATCAATGGCCTGGCTACTTTCCCCCTTTCATGAACACTGCACGGATTTGTGGGACATCTTTGTGCAGGCACCCTGCTCATCCTTTTCTTCTTTAAAAATTTCATTAGAGCACCATGATTTACAAAGCTATTCATACCGAGGTTTAGGCATACAATGGTCCAGCACTAATCCCACTGCCAACGCCAATTTCCTTCCACCAATGTTCCCGAGTTCGTTACCGCCTGCCCCCCAGCCTGGGGTCTGCCACCTTGATGGGCACTTTTTCAGTTAGGCTGTTGAAGATTGGAGGTACCCTATGACCTAGAAATTCCAAGCTAATCTCTGCATAGTTCTAATTTTCACATAAGTGCTGCCAAAGCAAATGGTGAATTGGCTTTCTAAAAAGTTCCAGCTTGGGAGGCTTGAGGAGAGACAATACAGCAGGTGAGAGCTTGCCTTACAAGCAGCCTGCATTCAATCCCTGGCACCATATAATGGTCCTCTGAGCCCCTCTGGGAGCAATTCCTAAGCACAGAACCAGGAGTAAGCCCTGAACTGAGCCAGGTATAGCCCAAGAACAAGCTAAAAAACCCCCACATTTAGGTGGAAGAGGTGGCTCAGTGAGTAGACCGCCTGTCTCCCATGTGTGAGACCCTGGGTTTGATCCCCAATACTACAACAACAACAAAAAGCAGGGTAACTTGGGCAGCAGAGGTGCAGGTCTGGCATTCACAAGGCCCCGACAGATCTCTGCTTACTCTGGTGCCCTGGAGGCCCCTGAGCACTATCGGGGACCTGGTGGGTCCCGTTCCCATTACTCATTTGGGCATGAGGCCTACCTCCCTGGCTGCCTTCTGCACGAAGCGCTCATCGGTGACACGGAAGGCCCGGCACAGTGCCTCGGCAGGGTCATGCGGGAACATCTCCTGGCGCACCAAGTTGACGTGCAGGTGAATGGAAGCATAAATGGCGGCGTCCACTCCCCCATGGCCATCAAACACTGCAAAGTAAGCTTGTTCTTCCTGGTCCTGCCGAGGGAAACACAGAAACCATGAAGAGGAGTTGGTGTCAGCGTGAACAAAAGAACTTAACCCTGTGCACCGCGGGCTCTCCTCCCACTTCTGACATGTGTGGTCAGCTGCTAAAATACCTGCAACTTGACGGCTCCTGTGCCCACACGCCAGCACACTGGGAAAGTTGTCCTGTACCATGGAAACCACCTACATGTGTTTGCTTAAAAGCCGTTCACAAGTGTGGTGAGGGAGCAGAGAAAGAAGGTGTGAGGAGGAACGAAGCAAAACCTGCTCAGGTTGCTAAGGGTCTCCACCTCAAATGGAAAGTATTTCAGTAAAAAAAATTTTAAACTGAAAACAATAGGAAGTACTGAAGTAAAAAATAAAGTACACAATAGAGCATACTCATGCTTCCAAACTATAGCACACCCTCCTTAAATAATCTGCTGTCATACTGGATTCACAGCATAAAACAGTGTCTCACCCTGCTAGCCAGATTTGCTCCACATTAGATGTCTAAATGCCCAATGACCACATTGTTCTGTCCCATGACCTAAGATTTAGTCTCATTTCCTTGGCCGCCTACAGCTTGAAGCCCTAGGACAACTGTCAGAGGCTGGTCTTCTAGGCATGCATAGGGTCTTGACAGTCACAAGCTACATTTAAGCGATTAAGTTGCTTGCTCTTCCCCAGATGTTCTCAGCTCTGTCTCATTAGAAGCCTCCTAACTCACTGGATCCTTCGGGGTTCCAGTGATTTCTTTAGTATTATCAGGGTTGTCGTGGGCGAGTCTGACTCAGGCGATAGAGCTAGGATGAGTCCAGGTGTCGTCACTGATGCCTAATGAAATCATGGAATTTCACGGGTGCTCGTTTTTATCTATTAGGTAGGAATGAATTTTTTTTTTTCCTTTTTTGGGTCACAACCAGCAATGCTCAGGGTTACTCTTGGCTCTGCATTCAGGAATTACTCCTGGTGGTGCTCTGGGGACCATATGGGATGCCACGGATTGAACCCGGGTCAGCCATGTGCTAGGCAAATGCCCTACCCACTGTGCTATTGCTCCAGCCCCTAGGGATGAATTTTTACCTCCTGGGCATTTAGCCTCAATTTTGGGGATACAGGGAATTTGGGTCATATCCAGCAGTGCTTAAGGCTCCTTTCTGTCTCTGTGCTCAGGGATCACTCCTAACAGGATGTGGTGCTGGGGATCAAACCCAGGTTGGTTTTGTGCTAGGCAAGCACCTTACCTGCTATATTATCTCTCTATCCTCCCAAGAAGTTATTTTTAAAAAGTATAATGCAGCTACAAAAGTAACAAGTATACATGTCCATAGAGAGATAATCACGTTTACTTAGTAATGTGTATTTCAGGGCGGGGGCGGTTGACTGGGAATTGAATCCAGATCTCATACACACACAGCATTTTACCACTGAACCATAGTCCCAGGCTGAGATAGACATATACACATGTGTATGTGTGTGTTTCTGTACAACTATTTGTAAAATATAATATATAATATATATGCAAAACACTTTTTTTGTTTTGTTTTTTGGACCACACCTGGTAATGGTCCTGATAGTACACAGGAACCATATGGGATGCTGATTTTTTTTTTGGGGGTCACACCCGGCAATGCTCAGGGGTTTCTCTTGGCTCTGAACTCAGGAATTACTCCTGGCAGTGCTTGGGGACCATATGGGATGCCGAGGATCGAACTCAGGCCAGCACAGGCCGGCCGCTGCAAGGCAAAGACCCTACCCGCTGGGCTATCGCTCTGGCCCCAGGACGTTGATTTTTAAACTGATTTTTAACAATTGTTTGACTAAATATTAAAAAAGCACTGATAAGGGGTTAATATCCAGGATATATCAGGCACTGGTATAGCTATATAAGAAGAAAACAGCCAACCCATTAAAAAATGGGGAGAAGAAATGAACAGAAACTTTGACAAGGAAGAAATCCAAATGGCCAAAAGGCATATGAAAAAATGCTGATCATCACTAATCATCAGAGAGATGCAATTCAAAACAACAATGAGATATTACCTCACACCACAGAGACTGGCCCATATCCAAAAGGGTAAAAGCATCAAGTGCTGGCATGGATGCAGGAAAAGGGGACTCTCATATATTCACTGTATCACTGTCTTCCCGTTCATCATTGATTGGCTCGAGCGGGCACCAGTAACATCTCCATATGTCCTGTCTCATGCAAGTAGAGCCCAAGGGCACCTGCTTGCTCCAGGAACATAAAGAGCCTCAAACCATTCCATCAGGTCTTGGGAATGAGGTCTATAATTGTTACTGGTATTTGGCATATGAAATACGACACGGGTAGCTTGCCAGGCTCTGCCATGTGGGTAGCATACTCTTGTAGTCATCTCAAAGTCCAGCATTTATTGATGAACCGCGTGGCCGCAAGCGGCCACGCAAGCCAGGCTGTAATAGGTTCTTCTGCTGGGTGTAGTTCTGATGAGAGGAAGTCCGGATGTGGAAAATGGAGGTCCTCATGGAGTGGTGGGTCGTCTGGCTTGTTGTGAGGCTCTGCTGGGGTGGTGGGTCAGGGCTAGAACCTGCCATCCCTCCTCGGCGCCTCATGAGTGGCTGGGCACAGGGAGAGCCAGTAGCAGCTCTGCCCCATGTCCGTCTCTCATATATTGTTCTCTCATATATTGTTCTCTCATATATTCTCTCATATATTGTTGGTGAGAATGTTGACTTGTACAACCTTTCTGGAAAACAATGTGGACATTCCTCCAAAGGCTAGAAATTGAACTCCCTTTTGACTCAGCCATACCACTCCTGTGAATATACCCTGGGAAGCCAAAAACACACAGTGGAAACACAATCCGCACTTTTTTTTTTCATAGCAGCACTATTCACAATAGCCAGAACCTGGAAACAACCAGTATGCCCGAGAACTGATGACTGGATAAAGAAACTGTGGTACATCTACACAATGGAATACTATGCAGCTGTTAGGAAAAATGAAGTTATGAAATTTGCCTATAAATGGATGGGCATGGAAAGGATCATGATGAGTGAAATTAGTCAGAAGGAAAGAGAGAGACATAGAATGACTGCATTTATTTGCATGACATAAATATATCAGGTGGTCTTACCAAAAGTGGAAATTACCACAGACCTGTGGGAGTCAGAGGTTAGGTAAGACAGAGAAGGGAACATGTGTGAATAAATGTTGAAAGGGCTAATACCAACCTAGAACTAAGCATTAAACACAGGCAAAAAAAATGCACATGATGGCCTCTAAGTGTATGTAGTGCAACCCACAATGTGTAAGAGAAGGAAAAGAGAGAGAGGGAGAGAGAAAAGAGATAAAGAAACTGCCATTTAGGCAGGCTATGGGTGGGGGAGAGGGAATTGGGGACATTGGTGGTGGGAAATGGGCACTGGTGGAGGGCGGGGTGCTGGAACACTATGTGACCGAAACCTCTAAACATGAACAACATTGTAATTGTATATCTCACGGTGGTATAATAAAATATTTAATAAAAAAGCAGCATATCCAAGCAGTTTATAAATAAGTTAGTGGCTATTCATGACAAAGGGAGAGGAGGCAATAATCACTTTCTGGGCACATGAAGGTATTCACTTTAAACAATGTGAGATTGATAGATTTTTTTTGGGTCACACCCAGCGATGCTCAGGGAGTTACTCCTGGCTCTGCACTCAGGAATCACTCCTGGCAGTGCTCGGGGGACCATATGGGATGCCGGGGATCGAACGCTGGTCGGCATACCCTACCCGCTGTGCTCTCACTTTGGCCCTAACAGACTCTTAAACAACAGCATCAAAATAAACAGAAGAGAGCACAATGGATCCTTTTTTTTTTTTTTAGAAAAAATAATGTGGTTGAGGGGACAGAGAGATAGTATAACAGGTAAGGAACTTGCCTTGCAGACCCATCCGGTACTGCATACGGTGTTCCCAGAACCACGAGGAGTGACCCCTGAACAAAGGAGCCAGGAATAAGCCCTGAGCACCGCCAGCTATGTGCCCCCAAACATTAAAAAAAGTGGTTGCAAAGAACCAGGGATGTAACTTCAGTGATAGAGCACACACTCTGCATGATAAGCAAGGCTCTGGGTTTGGCCTAAACCAAGCACTATGTTCTCAGAATAGCAAAAAACACACACACAAAAATTGCCAAACAGGAAGAGTAGAGGGAGTGTGGAACTGATAGAGGGAGTCAGAGGTCAACCTGGTACTAGTGAGTAGCACTAGAACGGTAGTAACGTGACGGTGTGGTATATACACAGAACAAGGTGTGACACTGAATTCACAAAACTCACATTATTCCCAATTATTATATAATGAAAATGTGTAAAACACCTACCTCAACCTAAATCAAATTAAGCGATAAGGGAGCTGGGTCAGAGTTAAAGAGCATGTCCTGTCTGGGAGACATCTGAGTATCCAGCAAACCTAACCCTAACCCTAACCCTAACCCTAACCCTAACCCTAACCCTAACCCTAACTCTAACCCTAACACACACACACACACACACACACACACACACCCCAAAATTTATTTCCTTAGGCTTGTATTTTGAGGCAAAATGAAAACAAACCAAATCAACCAACAGCAATAATGGCCTCAAACCAGAGTTGAATTATAAGAATTGCTTCTCACACAACAGCTGAGTTTTGGGTTGCCCGGTAAGGGCCTGATAACAAGCAGAAACAATCTGCCAGTCGCTCTACCTTTGTAACAGATGCACCGTTACCAATCCATCCTCGCTGCAAGCAGACCTTGACAGTCAGCTAAAACTCAGATGGAATGGCTAAATGAAGGAAATAGTGGGTTTTCTATACATTTACTGCATTGTAACTTTTTAAGTTATGGACTTGAGCGAGAGAGAGAGAGAGAGAGAGAGAGAGAGAGAGAGAGAGAGAGAGAGCAAGGAAAAGATCTAGCCCCACCTGCATTAAACAGGAAAGAGAAAGAGAACAAGGAAACGGTTAAAAGTTGACAAGGCGTGTGTGTTCCAATTTGTCCTTCAAAGAAATGCCTGAATGTGGGGCCGAGCAATAGCCCAGTGGGTAGGGCATTTGCCTTGCACGTGGCTGGCCCATGCCGGCCGGGGTTCGATTCCCGGCATCCCATATGGTCCCCCGAGCACAGCCAGGAGTAATTCCTGAGTACAGAACCAGGAGTAACCCCTGAGCATCGCTGGGTGTGACCCAAAAAGCAAAAAAAAAAAAAAAAAAAAAAGCCTGAATGTGATCCAGCTGCCTTCCTATCTCAAACATCCAGATTTAAAAATGAAAATGACCTGAAATTACAAACACTGTCTCAAGTTTTAAATTCTTTTTGGGTGTTGTGTTGCTTCAGCAACACAATAATATGGAAAACTAAATAAATTCCCATTTGATTACACAGAGAGAGCTGCCTTTAACACAGCTTTATTAAGGCTATGCCAGTGCTGGCTTCTTTGGGGCATGGTTGTTTTTAAAATTTTTTTATACTAGGTGTTTATAAAATAGCTCTGCAATTTTTTTAAATGTTTAATTAATTAATTAATTCATTCATTCATTTTTGCTTTTTGGGTCACACCCAGCGATGCACAGGAATTACTCCTGGCTCTGTACTCAGGAAATACTCCTGGCGGTGCTTGGGGGACCCTATGGGATACCAGGGATCGAACCCGGGTTGGCCAGCGTGCAAGGCAAACGCCCTCCCGCTGTGCTACTGCTCCGACCCCAGCTCTTCAAACTTACACAGGATACTTGTTACTTCACTTGCCTACCATGGAGAGGACTTGAGTGACGGCAAGAATCAGAGACTTCATCTTCCAGTTTCGAACCACGGGACTGCATTGGCTCTCCAAAACAACAGAAAGCAAGAGCTCCTATTCTGTTGCTCAGTCCAGCAAGTGTGCGGCCCTCGGCCCTCAGGGCCCCGCCAACCCCTCAGAGACACTGTGTGACACAGTGCAAGTTTCCTTTCCAGACAGGCCCATGAGGGTGACTGCTTCCTTTCTAAATCTTGTCGGCTCTTTGCAAGCTCCTTACCTCTAGGTTGAAGAGCATGTTAAAGTCGGGAATGCAGACATGTTTGTCCTCCATTTTCCTGCGCATGTTTTTGATGGCATGGATTGATGTCTCGTAATAAAGCTGGGGTCTCCTGCGGAGAGGGAAGTCTTTCACCCAGCTGCAGCAAATCTCATGTAGTTTGCTGAAGACAGATCGGGCCAATTTCACTGTCTCAATCTCTGTGAAGGAAACACAGACACCCGGTGAAGAGCCGGGTAAGACTGCTTCTCTCACTTGCCTGCTTGGTAAAGACAGAAGTGGGTCACCTTAGTCAAGCTCCTCTTAATGGCAGAAATTCCTCCTTATGAGAAGTGAAACACTGCTGCTAGAGAGAAAATGACAAGCTACCTGAAGAAACTCGTTAGGCAGCAGGTGCCACTAAGATCTCCTAGTCGTGAGGAGAGAAACCTCTGGTCTGGGCTGGGGCTGGGTCTATGCTGGACTTCTTCCAGGCTATGAGCTGCTGCCTGGCTGATTATCACAGGAGAGAAGCCCCCAAACGCTTACAGCACAACGCTGAAATATGAACAGTGGTTGAACTAATTAGAACATCAAAGAACTATGGAAATATATATTTGCAAATTAAAGAACTAAGAATTTACCTTGATTACCATTTGTCTGTTCTCTTCTAATTTCTTCCTTTACCTCCCTCTAGTTCCCCAACTTTTCCCTCCTGTAACTGATCATACATACTGCAGAACCAAATATTTTATTTGACATCTATTGTTGTTGTTGCTTCATTTGGGAGCCACAGCAGTGGTGTTCAGGGCTTATTCCTGACTCTTTGTTGAGGGATCACAGTTGTCGGGACTCAGGGGGACCGTATGGAATGCTGGGAATCAAACCAGGTTGGCTGTATGCAAGCAAGCACCTTACCTGCTGTACTTTGACTCTGGTCCAATACATTTTTAATTAAAGGATTGAGCCAATCATTTAAAGAATTTCATCAGTAGGTTAACAAACACGGTTTTAAACATTTTATGTATCTTGAAGGAAAAAAAGAGCTTAAGTTTTGTTTCTGAGTGTGACCCTGCAAAGAGTAAAAGGCAAGAAGGGGCTGGGGAGGCAGCTGGCTGGGAGGTGCTGCAACACACGCAGTCTGGGTACAGTTTCCTGCACTGCCACCGCATGGTTCCCCAAACAGCGGGGGGACCTTTGGGAACTGAGCAGGAGCTGCCACTGAGCACTGTCTAGTGTGACCCCAAAACCAATAAAAGGAAAAGAGAAGGTTAGAGAGATGTCTCAAAGGGCTGGACCTCATGCTTTACATGTGGGAGCCCAGGTTCAATTCCTGTACCATGTGCTCCTGAGTTCCAAACAGGGGGAGGGAGGGGGAAAAAGGGGAGAGAGAGAGGAGGGAGAGAGAGAGAGAGAGAGAACAAGAGAGAGAGAGAGAGAGGGAGGGGAGGGAGAGGGGAGAAGCGAGAGATAACACCATATGCAGCACAGAAATGTTAAAGGATGCTATACTATAAAGTCTGCTACCTAGGTCAGAGCAGCAGGTAGGGTACATGCCTTGCACATGGTTGACAGCACCCATATGGTCCCCCGAGCCTGCCAGGAGTGATCCCTGAGCACAGGGCCAGGAGTAAGTCCTGAGCACTGCCTAGTCTGACCCAAAAACAAAAATAATAATAATAATAATAATAATAAAATAAAGTCTATTTCTTAACCAAATAAATGAAGGAGACTAGCTGACTTCTGAGCCTGACTCATACCCATCACAGGACAGATGAACAGTGAGTGTTAATTAATGGAACTAAAGAGACTTTATCGCACATTTATTTGTGTGCTCATTTATCTTCTTCTTCTGGGGCCACCTCTGGCAGTGTTCAGAGCCTACCTCTGGGTCTGTGCTCAAGTGTTAACTCCCAGTGGTGCTCAGGAGACCATGCAGTCCCAGGGATCAAACCCCGGGCTCCTATATGCAAAGCCTCCTGAGTGCTCTCTCTGGCCCTTCACAAGTTGTCTATTGAGATTCAACTACTGACATAATCTGGGGAGACAGATCTCCTAAGGTCAGTATTACAGAGATTCCTCCTACAATCTTAAATTTTTTCCCCCTTTACTAAATCAGTTAAATTTGTAACAGCATGAGAATGTGCATGCCAGAAGGGCCATGGCTACGCAGGCCTCCTTAATCTAGAACCAAATCCCAGTTCAGAGACTTCATGTTCAGGAACAGTCTGGAATGCAGATTTCCTTTATTTATGTTTTATTCTTCACCCTGTCTGCCTTTGCAGCCTGTGATTACACTTACCTAGATTCTTATTTAAAATTCTTTGAAAAAGACCCAACCTTTTGGTTGATTGGCCTCATGATTTGTATTAGCCACCCCCTGAGGGCACATACAATATTTATATTAATACTATTGTATTAATATAAACCTTATATTAAGATTTATCACAAGGTGATAAACCACAGCAACTTTGTTCCCTTAGTGTTTTCTGTAATTGAAAACCAGAGGTATATGGGGCCAGAGTGATAGCACAGTGGGTAGGGCATTTGCTTTCGCGTGGCCGATCGGGTTTGATCCCCAGCATCCCATATGGTCCCGAGCACAGCCCGGAGTAATTCCTGAGTGCAGAGCCAGGAGTAACCCCGAGCATTGCCAGGTGTGACCCAAAAAGCAGAAAGAAAAGAAAAGAAAAGAAAAGAAAAGAAAAGAGAAGAGAAGAGAAGAGAAGAGAAGAGAAAAGAAAAGAAAAGAAAAGAAAAGAAAAGAAAAGAAAAAGAAAGAAAGAAAATCAGGGGCATATATTTTGCATTTATTTATTCATTTATTTATTCATTTATTGTTTATTTAGCTTTTTGGGTCACAACCAGTGATGCTATGGGGTTACTCCTGGCTCTGTACTCAGGAATTACTCCTGGCAGGGCTCGGGGGACCCTATGGGATGCTGGGAATTGAATTTGGAAGGTTGTGTGCAAGGCAAACGCCCTACACACTGTGCTATCACTCCAGCCCCAAGGATATATTTTAAAAAGGAAAATGAAGCCAATACAAGCTGAGGATGTGTGTACAAGAGGGAAACTGAGGACAACAGAAAAACCCACGAGCTTGAGGGCTCTGAAGAACCTTACTCCCTACCCCTCACCGGTGCTGCGGATCCCCAGGGCTAACACCTGCAGGGTAAATGCTGGCCGGGAGCTGCGCCTGGCCTGCGGCGTTCCCTCATCTTTTTTTTTTTTTTTTCAATTTTTTGGGTCACACCTGGCGATGCTCAGAGGTTTCTCCTCTGAGACTCAGGAATTACTCAGAGGTTTCTCCTGGCTCTGCACTCAGGAATTACTCCTGGCAGTGCTCGGGGGACCATTTGGGATGCCGGAGATAGAACCCAGGTCAGCTGCGTGCAAGACAAGCGCCCTACCTACTAGACTATCATCCAGCCCCCTCATTTTTTTTTTTTTTTTGCTTTTTTGGGTCACACGCAGCAATGCTCAGGGGTTTCTCCTGGCTCTGCACTCAGGAATTACTCCTGGCGGTGCTCGGGGGACCATATGGGATGCCGGGTATCGAACCCAGGCCAGCACAGGCCAGCTGCGTGCAAGGCAAACGCCCTACCCGCTGGGCTATCTCTCCCCCCCGCCCCTCATCTTCTTTAAAGCAGCATTTGCCAAGGCTCTTGTAGCCAGCAATTACCTATCTGTACCTTTCCCACCCATCTGGCCTCTGACTTGGGGTATATTTTTTAACTTTACCCAACAAAGGCTTGCATTAGTGAATTCAGAAGAAAGTTTGAGGGAGAGAATAAGGTGGGATGAAACAGACAAATAAATACTAATAAAGATCGGGATGGTCCCCATACTCCCAGATAATAATGCAAATCACCATAATCATTCTTCAGTTTAAATATCAATCTCAGGCTTGAACTGAGGAGTTAATTAGCTTACTAGCTGGACATAGCAATTTACATTTAATTGAAATTAAAAATTCTGATTTTGGGTTGGATTAGCTCTAATTCAGTGCTCATGAATTACATGTGGCTAGAGTCGACCAGACTGGATAAAGCAGGGAGAAAACATATTAACTTGACAGGTGGAAGCAGCACCAACTTCCTTGAGAATAAACCTCTAGACTGGTCCATAGTTCCTCGCCAGTTGTTCCTGCCCTTCTGTCCCCCACCATGCTTTGGCATCCGTTAATGCAGCACTACATTTTTTCTTTCACTACACTTTTTCTTTCACTACACTTTTTCTTTCTTTCTTTACTCTTTTTGGGTCATACCTAGCCATGCTCAGGGGTTCCTCCTGGCTCTGCACTTAGGAATCACTTCTGGTGGTGCTAAGGGGACCAGATGGGATGTCAGGGATCAAACCCAGGTCAGCCGTGTGCAAGGCAAATGCCCTCCCAGCTGTGTATTGCTCCAGCCCCAATTCTGAGGTATTTCTGGCAGCTCTCACCTGTGGGATTTTTTTTTTTTGGGTCACACCCAGCGATGCTCAGGGGTTATTTCTGACTTTGCACTCAGGAATTAGTCCTGGCAGTGCTCAGGGGACCATATGGGATGCCAGGAATTGAATCGGGTTGGCCCACATGTAAGGCAAATGCCCTACTCACTGTACTATCACTCTGGCCCCAGCACTCAACATTCTATAATAACTTTTCTTTGTGGAGGAAAGTTGGCGGTGCTCTAGGCTGGCTCATCAGGTCTGGGAACCCTGCGGTGTCGGGTTCTGCAGCCCACAGAGCTCTGAGACACATCAATGGAAAGCTCTTAAGAATGTTCTACCTCTATCCTGACCCCTCAATGGATAATGTATATTGGTTAACTGCCATACTCTCTGTCTCTGGAGCATTTCACAAAGGGAACAAACCATTAGAATTCCAGGTCTGTTTCTACAATTCGCTCTTCATGTCTCAGACTGCATATACTGTGTCTTAATTGTTTTTGGTTAGTCACACTACAGCTTCTGGCAGACAGAAGGGACTTAACTGACGTTTATGAATAACTGAATATGCAAGCTATTAAATATCCACAAAACTATTAAAAGATTTATAAGCGTATCTATTCTGCTATGCTAATTTCTGTAATGCTTCCATAGTTCTTTTTAAATGATTATAATTTTGTAATATGTTTTAATGCTAAGCAATTAGTTTAAATGATTATAATTTTGTAATATGTTTTAATGCTAAGCAATTAGTTTTCCACCTATTATTCATAACCCTAAAAGATAAAGGGCCAGGGATGTGACTCACTGGAAGAGCATACCTAGCATGTGTGAGAGCCTGGGTTCAATGCATTTATGGCAAAAATGAAACGTCAGTGGGTAGTTTGACATACTTTTGTTCCAGATTATTTTTTTTTTCTTTTTGGGTCACACCCGGCAATGCTCAGGGGTTTCTCCTGGCTCTGCACTCAGGAATTACTCCTGGCGGTGCTCGGGGACATATGGGATGCCGGGGATCGAACCCGGGCCGGCATGGGCCGGCTGCGTGCAAAGCAAACGCCCCTACCCGCTGGGCTATCTCTCCGGCCCCATGTTCCAGATTAACCTGCCCCATTACTTTGCCAAGTTTGGGGGGGAAGTGAGGCTCTGCTGCTGTTGTTTTAGGGAAGACGATTAACTTATAGATCATTGTGGGGGGAGTGATGACAGCTAAAAACATCAGCATTTTCCTAAGATATCTTATCCAGGAACAAGTTATATTTTTTCATTAATTTAAATCCTTTATCTGTTGTTCAACAGAGTTTTAACATGGGTCCTTTCTTTTTCTTAATTAACTTATTCTTATTTTGTCTTTTTTTCTAATTGAGTCAGAATTTCTTTTACTCTGCTGTTTGCCACCTAGCAAACACCTCCCCTTTCTACCAAAAAATATTTCTTTCTCTATATCAATCTCTGTGCAGCTAGGGGATAGCACATGTGATTCGCATCTAGGCAATTAGAGAATCACATTCCTCTGGTCACAGTGATTGGTTCAGGGATGGGATAAACCGAGCTGAGCTGGTTCAAGTGAATGCTGTGACTTGGATAAGAGCAACTGAGTAAAGTTACTCTTCTTTTCCTGCTTGATTTGAACCTGGGCAGCTGAAGACCTGGTGCTCCTAGCAGTCATCTTGCCAACACATGGAGCCTGAAAACAAATCAGAATGAGAGCACAGGTGAGAGATGGAGAAACGCCAGACTCTAACGGCACATGCCAGTGTAATATGACATCATGTGAAGAAGCCTTGAACACCTCTTTAGTCCTTACCTTGAAAAGCAGTAAATAAATCTGGTTGCTGAAGCCACTACGAGTTGTGTCAGTGGTCACTTACAAATTCTGAGTGTACATACATTAAGCATAAATGCAAGATTTTTGGTTTGAAACAAGTATTGTCCTACATTGACCAGGGCATATATACCCAGTTCTACTTTTTTAGAGTAAACTTTTAAAACTAGGAGTGGATATTACAGGTGCCAAATGCACTTTCTTGGGGAAATGTTCTTTCCTTTTTATCTTCTGACCCTATAATATATGAATTATTCTAATAAACTTCCCAATAATTTTGTTGTCTTCCACTGCTATTTCCCTATTATAAGCCTAAGGATATGGCAGGCCCTAAATAAAATACTCATTGTGTGAATTAATCATTATATTCAATCTACGATGATTCCACTAAAGACTTTTTTTATACTGGGGCCTGGAGACAGTACGGGGGCCTGTGCCTGACCTGGTTTGATCCCCAGGAACACCAGGTCTGCTTGGTGGGTCCCAACACAGCAGGGTCCAAGCAGCACCTCATTCTTGGGCCTCAGCCCGAACCAGCCTGATTGGCTGAGAATTACCAAGAATGGTCCCCCAGAACCCCTGAACACCACTTGGGAGTCACCAATTAAAAAAAATGTTTTTACGGGGGCTGGAGCGATAGCACAGCAGGTAAGGCGATTGCCTTTTATGTGGCCAACCCAGGTTCGATCTCCGGCATCCCATATATGATCCCCTGAGCACGGCCAGGAGTAATTCCTGAGCGAAGAGCCAGGAGTAACCAACCCCTGAGCATCTCGGGTGTGACCAAAAAGCTAAAAAAACAAAAGTTTTTACACTATCAATATTCATTTGCATGTTTACTAGTGCCTTAAGCAGGTTTTAGTGATAATGATATGCAAAATTTCCATCCTGTCTATACAACTTGGTGATTCATTTTATTTGGTGGTCGGGGCACTGAGGCCACACCTGGTGGTGTGCAGGGCTAACTCTTGGTTCTTCGTGGTACTCAAGGGTTCATATAAATTGCTGGGGACTGAGCCCTGGTGACCCACATGCAAGGCAAGTGCCCTATCCACCGTGCTATCTCCCAGCCCCAAACAGAAATTATCCTTAAAAGGCACTGGAGTGATCAGCTTCTTTTTTTTTTTTTTTTTTGCTTTTTTGGGTCACACCCGGCAACGCTCAGGGGTTACTCCTAGCTCTGCACTCTGGAATGACTCCTGGCGGTGCTCGGGGGACCATATGGGATGCCGAGGATCGAACCCGGGCCCAGCATGGGCCGGCCGCGTGCAAGGCAACGCCCTACCCACTGGGCTATCGCTCCAGCCCCAGTGATCAGCTTCTGATCGTTCACTCATTGATTACCTCTCTCTGTCCTTTAGAGAAGACGGTTCCTTGACTTTTCTCAATCGCTTTCTTCTTCTCAGGTAAAGTTTGTTAATTTATATTTTTCTAGAAAATAGCCAGGTTTTCAAATTCATTTACACAAAATTTTCATACTTTCTTTTCATTTCCTCTATATTTGTGATCATTTTCCCTTTCTTGTTGTTCATTTTTCACACTGGGATACTTCAAATTGGTTTCTAACCAACTGAGGGTTATAGCTGGCAAACTAAATGTGTTCTAACAGATACACAAGGTCACTTGGCAGACACTGTGTGAGAGATAACGTAAACATCAGAAGAATGTTAAGTTCAGATTTTTTGGGGGGGTCACACCTGGTGATATTTAGGGCCTACTCCTGTCTCTGTGCTCAGGAATCACTCCTGGTGGTGCTCGGGAGGACCACCTGGGATGCCAGGGTGGGACCCAGGTTGGCTGAGTGCAAGGCAAACGCCCTCCCCACTGTACTCTTGCCCTTGCTCCTAGGAACTTTTTTAAGTCTGACTTAAGAAACAATTAAGCTAATTAGCGAACACATCATGTCCTGGGGTTCCCTGTGCCGCTCTCACTTATTTGGTGAAATAGATTAAGGACTTGTAAATAGTTTACAGCCATAAAAGATCTTTCTGAACCACAGCAATGGCACAGAGACATACACAGGCACACTTCTGGAAAATACAGAGTCAAAATGACCAAGAATGTTCACCCCAAGACAAGTCCTTCAGCGCTGGTCACCCACACAGCGGAGCACTGGCTTTAGCATGTGTGAGACCCATTCCTGGCACCTCACTGCCCACCCCAGGTGCGCCTGTGCCGGGTGTGAATCCCAAGTGCTTTAACTCCAGCACTTTGGGGTGCAGCCCCTGAAAAACAAAAAGAAAAGAAAAATCCTATGCTTCTTGCTTTCTGTCTTAAGGGGGCGTGAGGAAATCCTTGCAAAGTCCATCCATACTCTGGGCAACACTTCAATTTTGCTAGGTTAAGTTGTCTTTTGGAGGGTGAGGTATAGAACACTAACATAGAAATAATTGCTGCTTGAAAAAGAAAATTGAAAAGGATGGGAAGAAAATGGTCCTAAGGTAGCAGCCCGCCCCCTCACAGCTGTACGTGACTCATCAGTCGTTAATGTCACTGTATGAGCTGCAGCTGAGTCAGCCGCCTCGCCACCCCCGTCACCACCCTCAGGCTCTCCTCCCAGGGCTCTGAGCCCAGGGCCCGGCACCACAGGAAAGCCCGGTGCTTTAGAGCAGGATCCAGCCAACTGGGCTCTGGGACAATTCTGCTCTAAGTAAATCAATTCACTCGAATCAATTCACTCTCGCTAAAAACAAGCAGAGGAATTGCCTCCTTGCCAATTTTCTGTCAAAATGGCCGAGAGGAATAATGGAAGAATAAAGCTGTTTACTTGTATCTGTCTCACATTCTCTGAAATCGAGAGACTCGGATTCAGTAATAGATGCTTTGCTCCTTATGTACCAGGTCTAAAGGCAAAAGCTTAAAATAGAGCAGAATGAGAGGCTGAGATTCCTTAATTTTGAATAGCAATTCCTTAATTTTTGCCCCCCAAAATCAGTATTTCTTTTAAAATGGCCAAATCTGTAAAGCCTGACACATAAATAAATATGGCTTCATTAATAACAGTCTCACAGTACTGCCTAGAAATACGCAGTATATGAGGCCGGAGCGATTGCACAGCAGGTAGGGCATTTGCCTTGCATGCAGCCGACCCAGGTTCGATCCCTGTCATCCCACAGGGTTCCCTGAGCACCACCAGGACTAATTCCTGAGTGCAGAGCCAGGAGTGACCCCTGAGCATTGCTGAATGTGACCCAAAAAGAAAGAAGAAAAAAAAAAGAAATAAGCAGTACTGTGACCCAGCCAATTAATCTTAAAAGGTTTTAATTATTGGCTGATACTAATTTTGTACCCGCACGGCAGAGCCTGGCAAGCTACCCATGTCTGTATTTGATATGCCAAATACCAGTAACAATTATAGACCTCATTCCCATGACCTGATGGAATGGGTTGAGGCTCTTTATGTTCCTGGAGCAAGCAGATGCCCTTGGGCTCTACTAGCATGAGACAGGACCAATGGAGATGTTACTGGGGCCCGCTCAAGCAAATCGATGATGAACGGGAAGACAGTGATACAATGATACTAATTTTGTAAACTCAATAAGGTGGTTTGTTACGAATGATTGGTTTGTTTCTGTTTGGGGACCCATTCAGGAATTTCTAGCATTCAGGAGTAGCACCTGGCGGGTGCTTGGGACTGTGGTGCCAAGGCGTCAGCCCCCACCGCCAGCAGACAGAGCATGTGCCCACTGAGGAACCCATCTCCCCAGCCTGCCTGGATTCCTAAGCGGAGCTAAAAAGTCTTTTTTCTCTTCAGTGTCAGACACTAAACTCAGGGCCGCACATGCAAGGTACACGGTCTTCCAATGAGCCACAATCCATTGTGCCAAGCTACGGATTTTAAGTATGTTTTACTGAAATCCTCCCTCCCTTCATTCATCTTTTTCTTCCCTGTTTTCTCATTTCTCACTTTCCTCTTTCTGTTTTATCTAGTTCTTATTTATGCTAATGTCTCCCGCTCCATTTCCCTTTGTATTTCCTAAACTTACATGTAGTTTTCTCTTCTTTCCTTGTTTTGGTTTAAGATTGTTTGTTGCTGCATTGTTTTCTTGTGACCACTATGAAATCAAGCAGTGGACAAGTGGTAATTAGGTTGAGAATTATGCAGGCATTTTCTGTGGATGCCTATAGAAGAAAACTTATGCTAGACAAAATAACATAGACAGGTGCGCACCCACTGTCCCTTCTGTGCCGTCTGTTTCTTTTGAGATGTAATGTGCAGACAGATCACTCTGAAGGACTTCATCTGATGTGGCTCTAGCTAAAGCAGCAGCCAAAAAGGAAGGGCAATTACTGAAAGAGAAAAACCAAAAGCCTATTTTCAGCAAGAATTAGGAAGTAATACATTTAACATTTTTAACCTTGGTGGGCAAGGTGCTTGCCTTGTAAGCAGCAAACTTGGGTCTGTCCCCCACATTCCATGTGGTCCCCTAAGTCCCACCAGGACTGATCCCTGAGTACAGAGCCAAGAGTAAGTCCTGAGCACTGCTGGGTGTGCCCCCCCAAACAAAAAGCAAAACAACATTATTAACTTTGTCTCAAAACAAAATTGTACCTTTAGATAACATTTAGCACATTCTTTACTGAGTGAATATGATTCGCTAGGCACTCTGTTAACTCCTGGATGTATTACGTGAGGAACACACACATGATCCCTGACATAATGGGGCTGACAATCTAGTTAAGAGAACAGGATGGGATCACTGAAAACTGGGGAAAATTTGATGATGAATGACTAAGCAGTACTGGTTATGGACATCTTGACGGTCAGGAATCAAATCTGCAAGGAAGTGAAGAATGGATGGAGGAAAGGACCACAATATGAAATGACTTATATTGAATTTTATTGGGGCCGAGAGCGAAAACAGTAGATAAGGCATTTCCTTGTGTGTGGCCAACCTGGGTTAGACCACCAGGCCCACAAAAGTTCCTCAGACAGGGAGTAATCCCTGTGCGGAGCCTTGAGTAGACCCCTGACTCCAAACCCCACAATTCTATTTTTACTGAATTAAGTGCCAGAGAGAGAGTATAAGAGATAAGTGCTTGCCTTGCATGCAGCTGACTCAGTTCAATCCCTGGCACTGCATAAGGCCCTCCAGGGGTCACTCCTATGCAAAGAGCTAGAAGAGCCCCCAGAACACCACTGGGTGTGACCCAAGAAAGAGCAAACAAAAATGAACTTAAAATGTTCACTCCACCCAGAGACCAACCACAGCCCGGACAACCGCCACCCGCAGGTTTTTTCCAATCCGGCCCAGGTATGCTGAACCAGAGACTCCAGCCGGGCGAGCGCACGCTCCCCTGGCCCAGCGCTCGTGAGGTGCCCGGGAGGCATGCGGGCTAGCCCTGCCGCCATCCCAGCTGAGCCCCACAACAAGCCAACCACCACCCCCACTCCAGGGGCCCCGCACACACACCGGACTTCCCCCACACAACTCCACCCAGCGATCAGACTATCACAGCGGTTTATCAATAAATGCTTTATTTAGAGGTGACTACAACAGTTGCCACCCGCACAGCAAGCCTGGCAAGCGCTTGTGTAGTATTTGATATGCCAAATAATTTATATTAGGTCATTCCTGTGACCTAATATAATTGTTTGAGGCTCTTTATGTTCCTGGAGCGGGCGGATGCCTTTGGTTCTACTAGCAAGACGACATATGGGATAACGGTGCCCTCTCGCAAATAATAACGGAGATAGTGATAGTGAAAATGTTTATCAGAGCAAGTTTTTTCTTTTTGGGTCACACCTGGCAACTCAGGGGTACCCCCTGGCTCCTCACTCAGGAATTACCCGGCAGTGCTCGGGGACCATATGGGAGCCGGGATCGAACCTGCCGGCACAGGCCGTCCACATGCAAGGCAACGCCCATCCGCTGGGCTTTTGCTCGCCCCCTGTCAGAGCAAGTTTTATAAAGGAAAGAAACAAGATTTAGTGACCAAGAATGAAAGAGAGGAGTGCCAACTTGGAATTATCAGTAGTGTCATTCCTTGAAGAGTAAGAAAAAATTCAGTTATGTGTAGGTTAGTAAGTTGGGAGAGACTATGTCAAGTGGAGGGAATCTCCTATAGAAAACCACTTTCTAAAAGCTACACTGAGGGGCCGGAGCGATAGTCCAGCGGGTAGTGAGTTTGCCTTTGCACGAGGCCGGTCTGTGCCCACCGGGTTCGATCCCGGCATCCCATATGGTCCCCCGAGCACCGCCAGGAGTAATTCCTGAGTGCAGAGCCAGGAGAAACCCCTGAGCATTGCTAGGTGTGACCCAAAAAAAGCAAAAAAAAAAAGTTAAAAAATAAAAGCTACACTGAAACAGGGTGGAGATAGTACAGCAGGTAAGGACTGAGCCTGATTCCAGCACCCCATATGGTCCTCCGAGGTATGAGTCCAAAAAAAGCTAAACTCACATGATAACCTCTAGATGTATGTATTACAATCCATAATGTATAAGAAAGGGGGAGAGAGAGAGAGAGAGAGAGAGAGAGAGAGAGAGAGAGAAAGGAGATAAGTAGAACCTGCCATGAAGGCGGAATTGGGAGGGGGAGGGAAGTGGGAACATTGGTGGTGGGAGATGGGCACGGGTGGAGGGATGGGTGCTGGAACACTGTATAACTGAAACCCAAACATGAACATATTGTAATTGTGTATCTCACACAGTATAATAAAATATGGGGGGGGGAGAAGCAAAACTAAAAGTCCAAAAGAAATGTAAAAGTAAAGGGTATGGTGGGAACTAAGTGCCAGGAGCTGTCACGGGGATAGGCCAATGGACCTTCCATCCATGGTAAGGAATTTATATTTCCTTCAGAGTGCAATGGAATATCACCACGGTGGCTTTTTCCACTCTGGAGAAGCCCATGTTCTCTCAAAATTCTTTACTATTTTTTAAACTCTCTCTGTCTCTGTTTTTACATTTCTCTAAGTAAATTTATTTTATGTCACTAAAAAATGTGAGCAAAGGTCCAGAGAGATAGTACAGTGGGTAAGACACTTGCCTTGATACGCAATTCATGCAGCTAACTGTGGCTTGGAATCCCCGGCACCTCCTACGGTCCCCCAGGCCCTGCCAGGAGTGATCCCCTGAGCACAGAACCAGAAATAAAACCTCAGTACTGCTGTATATAGTGCAAAAAAAACCAAAAAATAAGAATTAAAAAATTGTGAGCAAGAAAGTAGTATAACCAGATATATTAATTAAAATATCACTTTAGGGACCAGAGAGATAGTTCAGTGGTTAAGGTGAGGTCTTTGACTTGCAAGCAGTTGACCCAGATTCAATCTCTGGCATCCCATATGTTCCCCTGAGCACTGTCAGGAGTAATTCCTGAATGCAGAGCCAGGAGTAACCCCTGAACATTGATAGTACAGCGGAATGATAGTACTGCGGGCAAGATATTTGCCTTACACATGGCTGACCCAGATTCAATCCCTGGCATCCCATATGGTCCCCTGAGCACTGCCAGGAGTAATTCCTGAGTGCAGAGCCAGGGAATAACTCCTGAGCATTGCTGGGTGTGCCCCTAAAATTAATAATAATAGTAAGCTGAGTACAACCATTATGTAAATTTTTAAATAGTACTGATACTACTGAAAAACAGTGTGTGATGACTATGTGGTGGTGTTGATATGCAATAAAATACGGTAAAATGCGGTAAGAGTCATGTTATATGCCTTCTGGGGTCTGGTCATAAAAGACTATGACTTCCGCCTTCTCTCTTCTTCCTGCCCTCGCAGCCCTGAGTTCTCTCTCTCCACATGGCAGCTCTGACCCTGCTGTGACTGTCCTGGCCCAGGGTCCCAGAGCAATACTGGCTGCGGCCCTCCACACAAAACATGACAGAAATAAAAGCACCTGATTTCTAAATTCCTGGCTCAAATAACTGCATAGTAAGTTATTACATTATGGAATTATGGTTTGCTAGTTTACTACATATCCGGTAACCTTACTAACTGAAAACATTTAGAAGCTTGGTAGAAGATAAGGAATATGTGAATACTGAAAAGAAATAGCAAGACAATGAGACCAGGGGCCGGAGTGCTCGCTCTGCGTGGTCAGGACCAAGGCTCAAGCGCCAGCACCAGATGGCCCCCCAAGCACTGGCATGGGTATCTTGTTTTTTAACTTTTTGGGTCTCACAGGGTGATGCTCAGGGGGTACTCCTGGCTCTGCACCCAGGAATTACTCCCAGCAGTGCTCAGGGGACTGTATGGGATGCTGGGAATCAAACCTGTGTTGGCCCTTCTCTGGGAGCTCAACTTCTAGTCTTTGTAGGAATGACTATATTGTTTTCCAAAAAGGTTGTGCCAGTCAACATTCCCTTTCTCCCGCATCCACGCCAGCATTTGTTGTCCTTGCTCTTTTGGATATCATTTTGACCAAGATAGATAAAACCCCTGCTTTTGGCATTTACATTCTGGGGTAACATTAATATTTTTACACCTGTGGACCAACATCGATCCTTATTGGTCCTTCTTATAACTTAGTGGCTATAACTGAGGTGGTGGATCAGTGGTCTTTAACCTTACTACACCAGTGGACCAGCACTCGCCCATGTTGGTGGTTGAAGAAAACCTATTTTCTGCGCTAGAAAATAGGTTAGAGCAAATGCCTTACCTGCTGTGCTCTCTACAAATTCTAATCATTTTTTCAGTTGTAGGTTATAATTCATTGGTGAATAAACAGTAGTTTATGGATAATGACCGGCATTTTGAAAAAGAATATGATAGGGTATGTGAAGTAGGGTTAAGTATTCTAGAGATGTGAGTATATTCTGAAACCTGTAAGGATATTCATCATAATGAAAAAACTTTTGAGAGTCACCGCCCTTTAACAATTATGAGATAAACTGATAACATCTTTTTTTTTTTTTTTGCTTTTTTAGGTCACACCTGATAATGCTCAGGAGCTACTCCTGGCTCTTCGCTCAGGAATTACTCCTGGCGGTGCTGGGGAGAGACCATATGGGATGTCGGGATAAACTCGGGTGGCCATGTGCAAAGCAAATGCCCTATCTGCTGTACTATCACTCCGGCCCCAAGATGACATTTCTTCAAACTCTTACGCTTGGGCGAAGAAATCAACAGGCTGGAGCACATGTTTTCCTTATAGGAAGCCAAGGTACCATCCCTAGTACCACGTAGTTCCCTGAGCACTGCTACGTATGAACCAAAAATCCAACAACAACCAAAAAACCCCCTTTGAACTGTGAATAAAGAAGCTTTCTGAAAATCCAAATATTGTTATAGATATTGCCATCTCTTCTTTGTGTTAAATTTTTCTTGAGTAAAAATTGTTTTCATCTCCTAAATTCTCTGTTAAGACTGCTTGTTTTTAATTTCTATCATGCCTTACTTTAACTAGAAAAATCCAAATTTTGACCTAGCATTTTTTTTTGTATGGCGTTATATATCATTATATCAAGAATTATTTGAAGTGATACCTGGAGTGATAGTACAATGGGTACTACATGTGACCAACCCATACTTGATCCCGGCACCCCATATGGTTCCCCAAGGGCACCATGAATGATTCCGAGCACAGAGCCCGGAGTAATACCTGAGCACTGCTGGGTGTGTGACACCCCCCAAGAAAGAATTATCTGAAAATCTTATTCCTTTATTGGAATCTCATGCCCTAGAGTAGTTGTGTTTTTTAAGCATATCTTTTGCATATTTATTATTCTCTGGATCTTGGTTCATTACAGGTAAGGACATGAAAACTTAAAAGAAATAAGACAAGAACCATTAGTCTGATTAATGTGTCACCTGCAACACATTTTTAGTCACAGTTAACGTAATTTTTAATTTTCTGTCAGAGTGAAAATATTTTCAGTGAAATAGAGAGGAAGAATAGCTGACTAATAGCTTAGATCTGAAACATCAAGCTAGATGCCTCACCCACATCAGATATTCCTACATGTCAGAAATCTGAAAGATTTAGCCTGAATAAGTTCTGTTTTGACTCTGAATTGAAAGTGAATCTCTCTGAAGACCAGAATAGAAATACATCTTTAAACAGTCACATCAAAGAATATTTGACTCAACTCAAGTAAAAGCTAAGCATCAAAACCTGCTAAGGGAATTAACCAGGAATAAGAACATAGTAAGCTACTTTCTTTCATAATTTCTCATGCAATGCTTGATAAACTTAATACAGAAAGTCTTAAGGTTTGTCAAATGTCCACAACAAATATCTGTGGAAGTCAATACAACAATTTGGTGAATTGATACCATCACTGGAGTAGAACATGATTATAAATGCACTGACTGTTGTGCGTGTGTCATTTGGAGGGAAAGTGTTTTTATTTTTTTTTCTTTTTTTTTAAAATTTTATTATTCCCCCCCCAAATATTATTACACCGTTTTAGACATACAATTGAAAGATGCTCATGTAGAGTTTTGGTCTCTATAGTGTTCCAACACGCAACCTCCACCCAAACCCATCTCCCATCACCAATGTCCCCACCTCCCCTCCCCCTCCCGCACCTCAACTACTTGGCGGGTTCTGTATGTCATTTCTTTTTCCTCTTTATATCTCCTTCCCAACAAACTTTCCTGCTCTTCGTGGAATGCAGTGCATTAAAAGACTTTACTGTTTCACTATTTTAGTGAAAAACCTGGGCTCAAACTGGTTTTGCT
>JAJIBD010005368.1:0-51329 GCA_021461705.1 Cryptotis parvus
CAATTTCTAGTCTTTGGAGGAATGTCCATATTGTTTTCCAGAAAGGCTGTACCAACCGGCATTCCCACCAACAATGGATGAGTGTCCCTTTTCCCCACATCCACGCCAGCACTTGTTGTTCTTGCTCCTTTGAATATGTGCCAGTCTCTGTGGTGTAAAATGATATCTCATTGTTGTTTTAATTTGCATCTCTCTGATGATTAGTGATGATGAGCATTTTTTCATATGTTTTTTTGGCCATTCGAATTTCTTCCTTGCTGAAGTTTCTGTTCATTTTTTCTCCCCATTTTTTGATGGGGTTGTTTGTTTACTTCTTTTAAGGTTCTACCAGTGCCTGATATATCCTGGATATTAACCCTTATCAGAAGGGTATTGGGTGAATATTCTTTCCCATTCTGTGGACTGCCTTTGTATCTTAGTCACTGTTTCTTTTGAGGTGCAGAAGCTTTTTAGTTTCATGTAGTCCCATATGTTTATCTTTTCTTCTAGTTGCTTTGTAAGTGATGTTTCCCCCTTTGAAGATGCCTTTAGCTTCAATGTCGTGGAGGGTTTTTCCTATATTTTCTTCAATGTACTTTATGTATTCAAGTCTGATATTGAGATCTTTAATCCATTTTGATCTGATTTTTGTGCATGGTGTTAGACACAGGTCCAAATTCATTATTTTACATGTTGCTGCCCAGTTTTCCCAACACCACTTGTTGAAGAGGCTTTCCCTTACTCCATTTTGGACTCTTTGCACCTTTATCAAAGATTAAATGATCATGTGTTTGAGGTTGGGTGTCAGGATCCTCAATTCTATTCCATAGGTCCAAGGTCTGTTTTTATTCCAATACCACGCTGTTTTAATTACTACTGCCTTGTAGTACAGTTTGAAGTTGGGAAAGGTGATGCCTCCCATCTTTTTTTCCCGAGGATTGCTTTAGCTATCCTTGGGGGTTTATTGTTCCATACAAATTTCAGGAGTGTTTGGTCAATTTCTTTGAAGAATGTCATGGGTATCCTTATAGGGACTGCATTGAATCTGTACAGAGCTCTAGGGAGTATTACCATTTTGATAATGTTGATTCTCCCCATCCATGAGCAGGGAATATTTTTCCATTTCCTTATGTCCTCTTTTATCTCTTGGAGCAGTGTCTTGTAGTTTTCTTTGTACAGGTCCTTTACACACTTGGTTAAGTTGATTCCTAGGTATTTGATTTTCCGTGGCACAATTGTGAATGGAATTGTTTCCTCAATATCCCTTTCTTCTCTTTCTTTATTTGTATATAGGAAAGCCACCGACTTTTGGGTGTTGATTTTGTATCCTGCCACTCTACTATAGGTGTCTATTGTTTCTAGGAGTTTATTGGTAGAGAGTTTAGGGTTCTCTAGGT
This sequence comes from Cryptotis parvus, assembly GCA_021461705.1. NCBI lineage: Eukaryota > Metazoa > Chordata > Mammalia > Eulipotyphla > Soricidae > Cryptotis > Cryptotis parvus. Next base: position 1,377 of record JAJIBD010005368.1, read on the forward strand.
ATAATATCATGTCATCTGCAAATAATGATAGCTTGACTTCTTCCCTGCCTATCTGGATGCCCTTGATGTCCTTTTCTTCTCTGATTGCTATGGCAAGTACTTCCAGTACTATATTGAATAAAAGAGGTGAGAGTGGGCAACCTTGTCTTGTCCCTGATCTCAGGGGGAAGGCTTTCAATTTTTCCCCCATTGAGAATGATGCTCGCTGTGGGCTTTTGGTAGATGGATGTAACTATCTTGAGGAAAGTCCCTTCAATTCCCATTTTCTGGAGGGTTTTAATCATGAACGGGTGCTGGATCTTGTCAAATGCTTTCTCTGCGTCTATTGATAGGATCATATGGTTTTTATTTTTTTCTCTTATTGATATGATGTATTATGTTGATTGACTTGCAAATGTTGAACCATCCTTGCATTCCCAGGATGAATCCTACTTGGTCATGATGTATAATCTTCTTGATGAGTCTTTGGATTCTGTTTGCTAGTATTTTGTTGAAGATCTTAGCATCCGTGTTCATCAGGGATATTGGTCTGTAGTTTTCTTTCTTTGTGTTGTCTCTCCCTGCTTTGGGTATCAGGGTGATATGTGCCTCATAGAAGCTGTTTGGGAGTGTTTCTGTTTCTTCTATTTCCTGGAAGAGCTTGAAAAGGACTGGCAGTAGGTCCTCCTTAAAGGTTTGGTAGAGTTCACTAGTGAATCCATCTGGACCTGGGCTTTTGTGTTTGGGCAGACTTTTAATTACTGTTTCAATTTCCTTGATGGTGATAGGCTTATTCAGGTATTGGAGGTCTTCTTGTTTCAGCCGTGGGAGGTTATAGGACTTCAGGAATTTATCCATTTCTTCTAGATTCTCGTGTTTCATGGCATACAGGCTCTCAAAATAATCTCTGATGATCTTTTAGATTTCTGTGGTTTCTGTTGTGATGTCACCATTTTTATTTCTGATTCTGTTTATTTGGGTTCTCTCTTTCCCTGTCCTTACAAGTCTTGCCAATGGTTTGTCAATCTTGTTTATTTTTTTCAAAGAACCAGCTCTTGGTTTCATTAATCTTTTGGATTGTTTTTTTTGGTTTCCAACTCATTGATTTCCTCTCTAAGTTTTATTATTTCCTTTTTTTCTGCCTGGGTTGGGCTCCTTTTGTTGGTCTTTTTCTAATGTCTTCAGCTGTGTAGTCAGGTTATTTATGTGGGCCCTTTCTTGTTTCCTGATGAATGCTTGCAGAGCTATAAACTTCCCCTCTTAACACGGCTTTTGCCATGTCCCACAAGTTCTATATAGTTGGTGTCTTCATTTTCATTTGTTTCCAGAAATCTTTGGATTTCCTCTTTGATTTCTTCTGTGACCCATTGGTTGTTCAGCAGTGAGCTGTTCAGTTTCCAGGTGTTTGGTTTGACTCCCTGTTTCTGTGTATGGTTAACTTCCATTTTCAGTGCATCATGATCTGAAAAGATAGTTGACACAATATCTATCTTTTTTATTTTATTGAGGTATGCTTTGTGGCTAAGCATGTGGTCTATCTTGGAGAATGTTCCATGTGCACGAGAGAAAAATGTGTATTCAGCCTTTTTGGCATGAAAACCCCTGTATATATCCACTAGCTCTCTTTCTTCCATTTCTTCCTTCAGGGCCAATATTTCCTTGGTGAGTTTCAGTCTTGTTGATCTATCCATCGTTGATAGAGCAGTATTGAAGTCTCCAACTATTATTGTGTTACTGTTAATGTCTTCTTTGAGGTCTCTTAGCAGTTGTTTTATGTATTTTGCTGGCCCCTCGTTGGGTGCATATATGTTTAGTAGTGTAATTTCTTCCTGGTGTACATACCCCTTAATTAATAAGAAATGGCCTTCATTGTCCCTTCTAACCTTTTTCAGCCTGAAGTCTATATTATCTGATACTAGTATGGCCACACCAGCCTTTTTTGGAGGAGTTGTTTGCATGGAGAATGGTCTTCCAACCTTTGACTTTGAGTCTGTGTTTGTTCTGATTATTCAGATGTGTTTCTTGTAGACAGCAGAATGTTGGGTTCAATTTTTTAATCCATTTTGTCACTCTGTGTCTCTTAATTGGTGCATTTAGACCATTGACATTGAGAGAGATTATTGTCATCGGATTTTTGTGCCATCTTTCTGTTTTTGCTTGTTGTGCTTTTTGGGTTTGGTCGTATTACAGTAGACCCTTCAGTCCTTCTTTTAAAGTTGGTTTTGAGTCCATGAAGTTCCTGAGTTGTTGCTTATCCATGAAGTTGTGTATCTTTCCTTCATATCTGAATGTGAGTCTGGCCGGGTACAGAAATCTTGGTGAGGCCTGCAGTTCATTGAGCCTTTTCACAATATCCCACCATTGTTTTTGGGCTTGGAGTGTTTCATCAGAGAAGTCTGCTGTAAATCTTAGGGATGTTCCTTTGTATGTGATTTCCTTCTTTGATCTTGCTGCTTTCAGTATTCTATCTCTATCTATAGTTTTTGTCATTCTAATTAAGATGTGTCTTGGAGTATTCTTGTTGGGGTTTCTTTTAGCTGGTATCCTATGGGCCTCCTGGATCTTGAGGCAAGCGTTCTTTAGTTCTGGGAACTTCTCAGCAATTATGGCTTTGACAGTTTCTTCTTCTTCAGGGTTTTCTTCTTGCCCTTCTGGGACCCCAATGATCCGTATGTTGTTTCTTCTGGCTTCATCCCGATTATCTCTTGTTGTCTGTTCGGTAATTGTGAGTCTTTTTTTCCATCTTCTGGTGTCGTGTAAAGAATTTTTTGGAACTTCGTCTTTGAATTCATTAGTTCTTTCTTCAGTAGCTATTATTCTGCTATGGTGGCCTTCCACTGTGTTTTTCATTTCATTTACCTCATTTTTAATATATGTCATTTCCATTTGCATTTTCCTCACTTCTTCTCTCATGTCCTCTTGTATTTTATTGATTTTGCATTCCACTGCTTCTTTGAGTTCCTTATGCATCCTTAACAATTCTTTCTGAAATTCCTTATCTGAGAGGTTATACAACTCATTCGTATTGCTTGGCTCATCTGGACTAGTGACTTCACTCACTGAGCTTGATGAAATTTTCCTTTGCTCTACCATTATGACTATTGTAGGTTGCAAATGTGAGTTCTTGGGTGACGTAGCACAGTTAGTAGGTGTCTGGGCTGTTTGCAGAGTTTGGGTGGGTGGCAAGGAGTGTAGGAACAAAGGTTCACTGGTACCTCATGCAAGATAGATAGTAAGAGGATCACTGAGGCGCTAGTGCGTCTGCGCGGTTTTGAGTTTTGGGATGTGGGTGTAGGGTTCTGGCCTGTTCCTGGGGCTGATTGGGTCCGCGCAGATGCAGGATCCACACACACACCTGTGGGGGAGGCTGCAGTTGTTCTCGGAAGTGCAGGGCCAAAGGGGTCCGGTGTGGGACCAAGGCCGTTTGCCTCAGCTCCCGTTGATGGGAGTTTCGGCTGTTCCCTGGGGCTGATTGGGTCTGCGAAGACACAAGGATCACATACACACACCTCTTATGAGTTAATTTCTGAATATCCACCTCTCTCATTATATGAGCTTAAAGCATATAGTTTTGTACTTGAGTTTTGTGAGTGCTATTTATGAGAAGGTATATTATCCTTAATAAAAGTTTCCTGCCACCTGCCCCTTGAGGTGTTGCAGGTGCGACTGCAGTGACCGACAGCATCAGTAGGTGGCAGTCAGGAGACAGGCTTTTTCTATGCCCAGGGCTCTGCCCCATGGGCCCTGGATGGTTGATGGTCTGACATAGTAAAAGACTGGGTCCCTGGGATGAACCCAGAGTCACAGCGAGTCTGGCAAGAGCACAGCAGAGCTGTGGTGTATTCAGTATGCCAAAAAACAGTAACAATAGTGGGCTTCATTCCCAAAGAATGGAGACATTACTGGTGTCTGCTCAAGCAAATAGATGAACAATGGGAAGACAAGTGATACGGAGTGATAAGTGAATAAAAGGTCATATCTGGAAAACTGAGTTTATTATTAATTTGAACTGAGGAAAGTAGAATATTGTTTTTGATGACAGTGGACCCAGGTATGATTTATGTGAATCAGTGAGGAGAGAAATGGTCACAGAGAGAGATCTCCTCTGCCCCCCACCGAGACTGGTTGGGAAGGTGAGGTCTGCTAAAGTCTGCAATAAGCCACTTCCTGGCAATGAATTTGAGTCATGTATCAGCCCCCAAAAGTTAGTGGTCAACCGATACCTGATGTCAGTTTGTTCTGTGTGGCATGGTAATTAAACCCCACCAATCAATTTCTTGGGGATCCATGGAATCAGGCTGGAGTTTTTGCTTTTTTTGCCAAGAGAGGTAAGTCAGTCATAGGCCTTGCCCAGGCTTTTTGGGTTCTTGCCTTCTTACAGAAAAGAATTTCAGGAGGAGATAAGCGATGAGGTAAAAACAGATTGTATATGGAGGTTTTGAGGAATGGTAAAGAGGGAGAGAAACCGAGAGAGAGATAGAGAGAGAAGCACACTTAAGAGAGAAAGTAGACAAAGAAAGCCCCTGCACACATCCTAGATTAGATGCGAGAGCAGGAAAGTACGCCTCAAGAGGGGATATACAGGCCACACATGAGCTTGGGTAAAACATGTGCTTGGACAAGATGCATGGACGTAGCAGCACATGGACTCTGGAAACATGCACACATCTTCCTTTATTCAAGTTTGCTTTTATAGGGTTTTCCCAAGCTGCTCCACACTGGGTTTTCATCCTAGATAAGAGCCCCATTGCTCGGTGGTTGCCAAGGGGGTAGAGTTAGTATTAACTGATGATCTTTGAAAGTCCTTTTCTTGACCTTTGTTCTTTTGAAGCTTCTCTTGGAATGGGAGTCCAGTCATTTCTGCTCAGTGCTGGCTCCAGATAAAGGCCTTATAAGCCTTAGTTCCTGTTTTCACATGGTGGATCCTAACAGCTTTAGGGCTAGTTGGTTATTACTTCCCTGGAATTCCATTGTGATGGGAGCCCTTCCCTATCTACTTGCCTGTCTCACTTTGGTAAGAAATATTAAACACTTTAGGAGTCTTTTGAATCTGGTTTTCTAAAAATAGCCAGACCTCAGATCCCAGCCAGGTTTTCTCATTACCAGACTGGCTCATAGCCTAAGAGTAGCTGAACTTAAAACAGCCTGGCCCAGACTAGCCAGTACTAAAATTTGACAAATTGGGGCCAGAGAGATAGCACAGTGGGCAGGGTGTTTGCCTTGCAAGCGACTGACCCAGGTTCGATCCCTGGCATCCCATATGGTCCCCTGAGCACCGCCAGGAGTAATTCCTGAGTGCAGAGCCAGTAGTAACCCCCTGAGCTTTGCCAGGTGTGACCAAAAAAAAAAAGCAAAAAAATTAAATAAATAAAATTTGACAAATTGGCGCTTGACAAACTTTTTACACTAATCAAAACGGCATTGATTGAACAACTTATTTACATCTATGTTGAACTAGCAGCCTTTTCCCTTCTCTCTCTTCCTGTGTAGGTATATGTTCTTTATTCCTGGGCAATGAAGGAACAGACTTCCTTTTGGTTCTGTTTTTTTGGACTGAAGCCATAACTGTGAAATAATTTTTTTTCTTGATAGTTTGAATAGGCATCCGTTTCTTGATCTACAATTTTTTTTTATAAATTCACACACTGCTCTTAATCTCTCAAACCAGTTATTTATTGCCTGAATCGTGCAAGATTTTTAGTTTAAACTGCTCATCAAGCTACCACACTGCTTTTAAAAATTTCAGCCAAGTTTGCTACCTCGTGCCAGTACAAACTGTTTATCTCAGTCAAGTCCTGAGCTCCTCTGAGGGGGTGCGTGTTTGTGTATATAAGAAAGATCTTTCACATTTATACACTGTGTGCAGTTCTAGTCAGGTTCTAACAGATACCCGTCATCCCAGTAAGCCTAGCAGTAAGACAGAGCAACCCACACATCAAGAGGTCAGTCATTCTCAACAGACCCCATAGTTCCTCAGAGCTCCACATAAGAGAAAAACTTGATCTTTCACCTTTAAGTTTCATCAGTAAATGCTCGAGATGATAGTATTCTAATGAGAGTATACCACCTACTTGGCAGAGCCTGGCAAGCTACCCATGTTTTATTTGATATGCCAAAAACTAGTAATAATTATGGACCTCAATTCCATGACCTGAAGTATGGTTTGAAGCTCTTCCTGTCCCCGAGCAAGCAGATGCCCTTGGGCTACACTTGCTTGTGACTGGACTTATGGACATGTTACTAGTGCCTGCTTGAGCAAATCGATGAACAATGGGAAGACAGTGATAGAACAAAGAGTGAGAGAGAACCAGTGACAGAGAAAGAAAGCAAAATAGAGAGAGACAGAGATACAGAGACAGATGAACAGACAGAAAATGTTGTCTACCAATCTATTCTACATTTATACTAAATAACAGACCAAGTTTGCACAAATAAACATGTGCAATTGGTATGTTCTGGTTGCAAGATTATCTTTTTTAAGTTGTATTTTAAAAATAACTTGAAACATAAAAATATTTTTACTTGTAGTAGGTATAGTATATCACTAACACTATCTTCTTATTCAACATCAACTTGCTGAAGTGGGCTCCTGTAACATCTCCATATGTCCTGTCTCATGCTAGTAGAGCCCAAGGGCATCTGCTCGCTCCAGGAACATAAAGAGCCTCAAATCATTACATTAGGTCATGGGAATGACAATTATTACTGGTATTTGGCATATAAAATACGACACGGGCAGCTTGCCAGGCTTGCTGTACAGGTGGTATACTCTTATACTCACCTCTAAATACAGCATTTATTGATAAACCGCATGGCCAAAAGCGGCTGCACGAGCTGGGCTATGATAGGCTCGTCTGATGGATGGAGTTCTGACGAGAGGGAGGTCCAAATGTGGAAAATGGCAGCCCTCATGGAGTGGGGGGGTGCGTCTGGCTTGTGGCGAGGCTCTGCTGGGGTGGCGGGCCAGGGCTAGAACCCGCCATCCCTCCCGGGAGCCTCGTGAGCAACTGGCCACAGGGAGAGCTGGTTGAAGCTCTGCCCCATGTCTGTGAGTCTCTGGATCAGCATACCTGGGCTGGATTGAAAAAAAAACTGCTGCAGGGTGGGTGTAGATGATCTAGGCTGTGATAGGGACATTTTCCACATTTGGACCTCCCTCTTGTCAGAACTCCATCCAGGTATAGTATAAACTCCTAAAAAGTTATTCTAGCAACTAGAGCTTATTTTGTTTAACAGGAAAAATAAATACTAAAGTTTAATCCTGTTTGATTTGAATTTCTTTCATTTGCCATCTGTCACCAGTGGCCATCCTGAAGCAATGAATTCTTTTGTACAAACACAAACCACTCGGTTATAGAATTAAAAGGGTTACCGTCATTATAAGGTCAATTTTTTAGTATATCAATTGACTAAACAGTAGCCTAAAATATATCTTCCTATATACCAAATATTTCAAGTTCTATTTCCTACCCAGCCATCTTGTACCATAACATGATTTTTAGCCACCATGTGTGTTTCCGTATAAAGCTGCCGCATTTTGGCTCAAATCTGACCAAATTCAGTGCTTCCAGAACACACTATGACAAATTGGAAGAAGCTATAATCAGCAGAGGATTTTTGTGGCTTTCAAATGCACCCCAAATTGCCAATAATGAATATTCCATAAGCAAGCAGACATTTTTGTCCAAGTGCTTTTAGAGAAGCAAAGGCTTTGTAAAAAAAACACTTATTTTTCTAAATACTTTTGAACTTAGCAAATGACTTCAGAGATTAAGCAGAAAGACTCTAAGCACAAGTGCAATTTACATCCAAAATGGAATTTTCATGTACAAACTGACTTCAGATGAGGTCTCTGAAAATAATACTCATCTTCCAAATAGATGAAAAAAAGTTATTCATATTTTCCAAAGGTTTAATCTCTAGGTCCAATCAATTTGTTTATATTACTGGAAGATTTCTATTTATAAAAGATTGGAAGTGTTCTTGCCAGTGGTTAGGAAATAAATTGTTCACTGTTTGGAAGACAATTGACTTTTTTCAGGTGGCTAGATGACTATATGCTTTGGGATTTAGCTGAAAAAGTAGAACTACATTAAATAACTTGATTTCAAACAGATATGCTTGGAACTTCTTTGAGATGAAGGGACCACTGAGAGTATTCAGTTAGATGAGAAAATTAAGGCTTAGAAGTAAAAATAAATAAAACCATGTATCCAAATGTATCATGTGAGTTAGATTGATCCAAGTCTTCTAAGTTTTAGTCTTCAGTTATTCTATCTTAAGAATACATAATCATTTTCTACTCTTTTTTATGGTTTCATAACTTAAGGCGTACTGTGCATTATGGGAGAAGCTGTAGCTGCAAAGGTGCATACCCAATTACTGTGATCAGGGATCAAGGTAATATAATATATCCAGATGAGTAATGCAGTTGCCTTTCATGTATAAGGTCCTTGGTTTGAGTATCACAGATTAAGAAAACAGCTACAGAACCAATAATGTGTATTTCAAACACTGATATATTCAAAATACTAAGACATCCCACCCATGGATAGAGGAACAAGACTAGAGTTTCTAAATTAAATCTTCTCTTAATCCTCACTCCACCTCAATGCAGGAACTTCTCTCCAGGGACCTCTGTCTCTCCTGGCAGGTTCTCCAGCGGGCTCCTCTCTTCAGGGCATCTCTGCAGAGCCTCTGTCTTCTGGATATTTTTCTTCAGGACCTCTATTCTCAGGAACTTTCTGTTATGGGCTTTTCTCCTCATGGTTTCTCATTCTCTATGTTTCTTGATAAATCCTTATTTCTCAGTTTCACTGTTGATCTGTCTCTAGTTCTGTTTCTCATCTTCTGTCTCTATTTTTCCTTTTTACTATCTTTATTTCTGTTTCTGTTTCTCTGTCTCTGAGTCTCTTCTCTTCTTTAGGTTCTCTCCTTTCAGGGTCTTTCTCTCTTAGGCCTGCCTTCTGGGTTGTGGCCTTGGTCCTATTGCCCTATAGCCCTGTAGCTCTGTAGCCCTGTGGCCTTGGTGCTGGCCCTCGGGTGTCGGGGAATGCTGCCGGGGTCCCTGACAGTGTCAGGGCAGAAGTTTTATTCTACCTTCGAGGACACTGGGAGAACAGATGAAAACTCACGAGTCCGGTGCAGTTCCAAAAAAGGCTTTAAATAGTACAAATGCTCTTCCACAGCACTCCAGTATAATGAACAAACTCTAGCTCTGGTCCGAACTTAGACCATACAAAAGAGCCTAAGTCTCCTATCAAAGAGAGAGGATCTCACCCAAGATGAGTCCTCCCCAGAAGAAGGAGCAAAAGGCCCAAGAGCAAAAAGCCAAAAGCCAAAAGCCAAAAGCAAAAGGCCGAGGAGCCTAAAGCCACAGGAGCCAAAAGCCGAAAGGTAAAAGGCCCAAAGTCAAAAGGTGAAGGGGCATCAAGTCAGTCCCCTTATATACACCAAAGTAATCTGATTTGTGACAGGGAGGGTCATGTCAACAAAGAACCCTAAATAGAGTGTAGAAGAGCAGTGCCACACCCTATTGCAGGTATAAACAAAGGTTATGCCAAGGACTAATCCGGAGGTTATCTCTTATGTAAAACACTGGAGAGAGAGGGGGCTGGTATAACGAAATACATCTTAACTTTATGAGCTTCATGTAATCTAGATGGTACCCACAAGGTCCTTTTTATTATTATCTGCACCAGGGTGATTCTGAGTATCTTGTTTTCGTGTACTGAAAGGGTCACACTCGCCTGCTTAGAGCAAACTAGTATGATCCTTCCTATAGTCTTCCTATAGTCTCAACATAGCCAGGATGGTAGTCTCCTGGTACATTCTAACTGTCCCACGTTAGGTGCAGTGGGTATAAAGAGGAGCTGTGCCTGATCTAGAAAACATAGAAGTCTTAGTAGATGTATAAGTCAGAAGTTATTCAGTCAAGGTGATTCTGTAACTGCCACACCCTCTAGCAGTGTTTACATAGAAGAGAGGTCTCATTAGAATGAACCTTGGCTTAAATAGATTAAGCTGGGAGTGAGCAAAACAACAGAACTCCCAGAATAGCTAAACCTGTCCTCCAACACTCGGTTTGTACCAGGCCTTGTGGAACTGGTGCTAGCCCTCTGGCCTAGGCACAAGGAGCAGCCTCTCCCCCTTGGTGCTGGTTGTCTGGCCCCGGCACCAGGAACTGCTGCTCTCTCACGCTGGAAGCCCCGGATGTTCTCCTGGGGTTTCTACTTATAGCCTCAGGCCAGGTTTAGAATCCTGATCGATAACTATTTAACTTGTTTTTGGCATATCAAATATGACCTGAATGAATGGTTTGAGACCCTTCATGTTCCTGGAGCTAGCAGATGTCCTTCGGCTACACTAGCATGCGACAGGAAGTATAGAGATCCTATTGGTGCCTGCTCGAGCAAATCGATGAACAATGGGAAGACAAATGATACAAGTGATACAAGTGAACTATTTAACAGTCTTCTCAGCTGTCACCTTATAGGCAGGTTATTATCCTAAGGTGTATGGTCAGCACTCACATTTTAAAAACTGCTCTGGAAGGCACTACCGGTATTATTTTAATATATAAAATAAGATGCTTAAATACTCACACTTTTCTGGAAATATCAAACAATATGTACTTATTTCATTTACTCTTTTATCCCAAAGAATAAACTATACACAATTAACAGAATACTGGGTACCATGAGATGATCTTTTTTTTAAGATTAAGACCTCTATTCTTAACGAGGATGGAGAATAATACAAGATGGAGAATAATGCAAAAATCTTCTAAGAGTCCCCACATCCCTGAATGAGATATTCATGACTTACACAGAGCTACAAAGAAAATAGTTGAGATACACTTTTATTATTCTCAGTGCAACCAATTACTCAAAAATGCTTCTTAGGGGTGCACACTTGGAAAACTCATACTACTTTGGGGTCTTCTAAATGAAGTACCAAATAGCTTGAGAGGAGAAAAAAACACAAATGTTTAATAATAACATGTAAATCTCCTGCAAACATGTGACAGACACAGGAAGACCGCATAAGTCACCTACTTGGCTTCGGACACCATTTAAAATAATTTCAGCTAAGGGGGATGGAGCTATAGTACAGCGGGTAGTGTATTTGCCTTGTATGTGGCTGACCTGGTTTGATTCCTGGCAACCCATATGGTTCCCAGACCACCAACAGCAGTTATTCCTGAGTGCAGAGCCAGGAGTAACTCCTGAGGATTGTAGGGCTTGTCCCAATTTGGCATAATTGTTATGCCAAATACCAGTAACAATTATAGACCTCATTCCCATGACCTGATGGAATGGTTTGAGGCTCATTATGTTCCTGGAGCAAGCAGGTGCCCTTGGGCTCTACTTGCATGAGACAGGACATATGGAGATGTTACTGGTGCCCACTCGAAGCAAATCGATGATGAACGGGAAGACAGTGATACAGTGATCCCAAAAAACAAAATTAATTTAAAAAGTAATAGTAATTTCAGGGAGGTGGTGGGAAGAACAGAGGAAAAGGGAAGTTCATTTGTGTATGGGAGGTTTCCCAGAAGGCACTGAAAAACAAAGCTGGAATTGTTGTGCAGATTGAATTTTGCCTTCTCAAATGAAAAGAATTAAGATGAAGTCTTTCCTGAACAGAGAAGGTGATTTACTTACTGAAAAAGCTTCTCTTTTACAAATCTAAATAAATTTCACAATACAGACACTTCCAATTTCTTTTGGAAACTCTCCTATGAAATTAGCCTTTTGCCCAAAGTGATATATTTCTGGGTACTATTATCTACTCTTTGAAGTACAAAGAGTAGGGGACTGGGGAGACCAGGAGGTTTTTGTTTTGTTTTGTTTTAAAGATAATTTCTATGGAGAGTGTTGTTGGACATTACCTGTGTTTTACTTTGCCCTGTCCCATTCTCCTAACTCCCTTATGGGGTTGGATGTGGATGGATAATTCTAATCCAAAAAACACGTTACTGTCTTTGTAGAAGAACACAAATCAGTTATCCTCAAATCTATCTTTGGCAAAGGTTTGAATAATTAAGTGATTTATTCCCTCAATCTGTCTGACATCGATCTGATAATTTGTCCACCAAGAATAACCCAGATTGGTACAAGATTTCCCTCATACTCTGACAGCATGAGAACCAAGCACGGAGTTAGACTTGTGTACTGAAGTTTGTTGAGGTAAAGGGACTGTGTCTAGACTGACAAATTAAACATGCTGAAGGAAACAAGATTATGGCTTTCAAACATTTTAAGTAACCACAAACGAAAGTAACATCACTCCTAATATTAAATTTGAGATACATGTTTTATTGATGAGATATTTTGGACTTTACAGTTGGAGCCAACTTGGGGTCAAAATGGAATCTCTAAAGTCTGTCTTCAGGAGAACTGGGCCTCAATTTGGAATCTCTAAAGTCTGTCTTCAGGAGAACTGGGCCTCAATTCTCTCTAAATTAAAACAACCCCCCCCCCCAACCTTTACTTCTGCTTTGTATTTCGAACTTCCATAAGTGTTCAATGAATACTTTTTTTTTTTTTTTTGCTCTTTCTTTGGGTCACACCCGGCAATGCTCAGGGATTTCTCCTGGCTCTGCACTCATGAATTACTCCTGGCAGTGCTCGGGGGGCCATATGGGATGCCGAGGATCGAACCCAGGCTGGCATAGGCCGGCTGCGTCCAAGGCAAATGCCCTACCCACTGGGCTATCGCTCCGGTCCTGAGTGTTCAATGAATACTTTTATATGACTTAAGATGCCAGCTTGAAATTGCCAATGTGATGGTTAAAAACACCAAATTCCATGTACCATGTGATAAATGTCATTATTTAGGGTACAGTGTCAATGTTCACCCCTCTTCCCAAAGTGGAAGCAATAAACTCTTCCTGAGGTAGACTGGAAAAGTGCTGTTAAGGTGATACATTTTAAGCTGGGTTTTGGAAGAAGAGGGACAGAGAAAGTAACGCTGTTCTTGGAAGAGTAAGAAACGTGAGGTTCTCTTGGGAGGGTTCTAAGAAGTGAGGTTGAAAGAAAGCACTCATAGGAGATTCACGGCTAAACCTATTACACCCTGAGTTTTCTCATCAGTACTCGGAGTCTTTCCCCATTTTCTCTTTAATATTTCTAACACATTAATACGAAGAACTTAAAACTTTTTTTATTTTTTGCTTTCCATTTAGTGTTTATGAGGCCTAGGGGCCCCACTTGGCATTTTTCAGGCTACTGGACCAGCTGTTCAGTGTCAGGCCCCAGGATACAGTGCTACATGATTCAGGGATTACTCTGGCCACCAGTGGTGCTCAGGGGACTCGAAGACAAATCCCAGGGGTATTTGGGCTAAAATCCTGTGGTACCGGCTAAACAAGGACCTTGTACTATCTCCAGCATCTTTTTGCTTAATTAACAACATCTTTTTGCTCAATTAAACTTGTTATAATCTAGTATGGAATAGAATATTCCTTAACCTATTTCTGAATGTCCTGGTAGGTATTTGGTCCAACCTCTTGCCTGCGAAGCCCTGGACCCCCTACTCCACTGCCGTTTTCACGACTTTAATGTGCTGTGTCACAGGGCTCTTCTTGTTCCTAGTCTGTAATTTAATCTGTTTGACTACTTCTTTCACCTTATCATCTCTATTATCTATGGCCCTTAGAAATTGACTACTGTACTTCCTCCACTCTTTAGAATTATCAACTCCTTCTCAGAATGAACCATTCAGAGAACTATCAGGTACACTTCTTAGAGCTGGCATGGTTCGTTCCGTGCATCCCTTCTATATGTGGTTTCTGGGAAAACCAGGTGGTTCCCCACTGAGTATTGAATTGTTAGCCTAATACTGGACCCTTATACATGGTAGGAATTTAGTGAATCACTCATGAATGAGTTAATAAGATAATCATTTACACATGAAATGGATATAGTCCCTGACTTTGGGCTTTTCAATACTAGTTAATTTAATATGATAATATAATATATTCCCCCAAAGTCTGCTTTTAGTTTTCATATTTTAATTTTCAAACTAAATTGTTTTCTATTCTTCTCACACAGGAGGAAAACCATTAAACTGTCTCTGCAGTAATATTTAGGAATCAAAATAGAATGCATCGCAAATATGTAGCAGATCTGCTGAGACAATAAAAATAAATACTTCACTCTGACTTTGAGTTACTCCAGATGTCTTGGTGTGGCATATTTATAAAAGCTTTTCCATAAATTACTACTGTCAAAAATAATTTGTTTTATTTAAAACTCTTGTACATATTTTACCCAAACCATTCAAAAAATTAAAACCTACATCAGTTGATAATGGCGAAGTTTGCTAAACAATATGTAGCATATGGTTGAGTGATTGTCTAAGAATTTTGAAGGTCCGGGCATAATGAAAAGAACCAAGCCATCTTCTCTTTATGAGGAGAAATGCCATTAATTGATGATAATTTTATAACTTTATAGGATTTAAATATGGGGCTTTTTGTTGTTGCTCTTTCTTAACAGTTTTAGTTAGATACCGTAACATCTCTGAACTGTGGTTTCTTCTCCAAGCTGTCAAGGAGCCCCAACAAAGGTTTAAAGGAAACAAATTGAGATCAAGCAAAGCTTTTTTTTATAATTCTCCAATTTATTCATCACTTGATCACTTGATCACTCGACATCCCGTTATTCATCGATTTGCTCTAGCAGGCACCAGTAACATTTCCATTTGACCCTATCACTTGCCAGTGTAGCCCAATGGCATCTGCTTGCTTCAGGAATACAAAGAGCCTCAAACTGTTCGTTCAGGATCTTGACGAAAAAGTCTGACCATCTTGTAGGTGAGCGACTGCGTGATCTTTTGTCATCCCGTGGGATCCAGTCAGTAATGACTCTAGTCCAGCGGCCATCTCCAAATCTCATTACATGCCCAGCCCATCTGATTTTCAATGCCTTGGCAAAAGAGACAGTGTCCCTGACTCTGGATCATCGAAGGTGGTCAGAATTCCGGATTCCTTCTCTCACTTGAGTGAGTCATGATACTCCAAGCATAGCTCTTTTGATTCTTCTTTGGGCGACCTGAATAGCATTCTCATCCTGCTTTCATAGGGCCCAGGTCTCTGAGGCATATGTTAATGCAGGGAGAATGGTGGAGTCAAAGAGATGTGCCTGGAGCTGGAGGTTTTTTGTCCCAACTTATTCATGGTGCAATAAAAGCAATAAAAGCAATAAAATCTCTTTAATCTCATTAGAAATTCAGGACCAAACAAGAAAGATGCAGTGACTCAATAAACTGCTGTTCCTTCGACTTTTTTTTTTCTCACTGTTGGTTGGAGTAATGAAATTTATTTTACAATTTAATCACCCTGGAATCTTGTTAAATAAAGGGAACTGATTCTGTATTTCAAATAAGCTTGTAAGTGGCTCAAATGTTGCTGATTTTCAGGCCATTTTTAAGTAGTAAGATGCTAGAAAGCTCTAAGATCTTAAGACACAGAAAACAGGAAAGGGCTTTTATGGTAATTCTGAATTCTGCTAGATAGTTCTGTGAGGGTTCCACTGTCTCTTGAGGGGTAATCATAAGAGAGAAACTGATGGGTGGGCAAAGTATTTCTTTCTTCATTTTTTGGGGGTTGGAGATGGTTCGGGCATCACATCTAGTGGTGCTCAGGACTTACTCCTGGCTTTGCACTCAGTTATCACTTCTGGAAGGGACTGGAGAAGCATTTGTGGTGCTGGAGAGCCAATCCAGGTTGGTCTTGTGTAGCACACTACTCATTGATCTGTCTCTCTGGCCTAGAGAAAGAGTTTGTTGGCAGTTGGCAACGAGCTGGCAGACTGGAAAATGTGAATTTATATCCTTTAAGTAACTACCTTGTGTATGTGATCACAAAGGAAAAGCTAAGAAGAAACAGTGGGATTAAGATGGGTGGGCACTGGAGTGAGCAATCTAATCCTCTCATTGCATCTCTAAGGCACATTCTGCATACCTCAACAAAGTAAGAGTTTGGCCTTAAGATAAACCTAGGATTAACTATGATTATTGTTAGGCTTTCTAGGCTTTGGTACAAGGGTATCTATCTTATCTAGGATGTTTTTGGCCCCATTTCAACTCTAAGAAACTAGACATGTAAACATATTGGGGAAGTGAGACAAAAGAGGACATTGTATAAGGTGATCTCACTTCCCCAATATGCATTCTATGTTTTGTCAGCGTTTTCATTCAACCAATCCATTTTATTAATGAAAAATTGATGGTTGAATGAAAAACACTGACAAAAACATAGAATGCATTTTGGAATCATTGAATAAAAGAGAAGCTGTTGAGAATTGGGGCCAAGACATGTCAAACTGTGCTCAGGTATATTTAGAAAGTCGCAGAAATAAAGCCAGCTTCCATAAATCGCCTAGAATTGAAATCTGATCAATCAACTTGATCACTTCTTGATCACTTGAATCCCGTTATTCATTGATTTGCTCGAGCGGGCGCCAGTAACATTTCCATTGAACCCTATCACGTGCCAATGTAGCCATGGCATCTGGTTAATTCAGGAATATGAAGAGCCTCAAACCATTCCTTCAGGGTCTTGACAAGGAAGTCTGACCATCTTGTAGGTGGGCGGCCACATGATCTTTTGACATCCCGTGGGATCCAGTCGGTAATGGCTCTAGTCCAGCGTTTGTCTCCAAATCGCATTACATGTCCCGCCCATCTGATTTTCGATGCCTTGGCAAACGAGACAGTGTCCCTGATTCTGGAACAGCGACGGAGGTCAGAACTCCAGATTCCTTCTCTCACTTGAGTGAGGCGTGATATTCCAAGCATAGCTCTTTCAATTCCTCTCTGGGTGACCAGAATAGCATTCTCATCCTGCTTTCGTAGGGCCCAGGTCTCTGAGGCATATGTTAATGCAGGAAGAACGGTGGAGTCAAAGAGATGTGTCCGAGCCGGAGGTTCTTTTGTCCTTTTTAGCTATTTCTTCGATGCCTTTGAAGGCATTCCATGCCGCTTCTCTTCTCTCCTGCGCAGCTTAGGTTTTAGTGTTGATTGAGCTCAAAACCTAAAACCTGAAATCAATCAACACTCAAATAATTTTTACCTGTATACTGGACCAATTGGAACTCAACTTCTAGTACAATTTTCATAGTGGGCCATGAGTCAGAACTTTATAAGCTTCTAACCTGAATTCACATCACTGACCTGAATGAAAAATATGCAGAGTCTATGCCCTGCCCCATGGCAGCAGCAGGGAACTTTACTTAAAAAGCTTCTTGAGTTTTGTCTTCTGGGCTGCAGTCCTAATAAAACTACCAGTAAATGTTTTTATTTATTTTTATTCAACTAAGTCTAATTCATTCCGACAACACCAAAGCCACCAGTTCATATTAGTCATGGGCAATGATGCTGGAAGATACACTAAGTCTGTGTGACTAGGGATGTTGTTTCTAAATCGCATACTTGCTGCTTTCATTCTCATGTCTCCTCCTTCCAATTTATGTTCATTTTTTAACTAACATTCTAACTAATTTACTTAAGTTTGCTATTACCTTAACAGAGTAAATATATATAATAGCATTTTGTGGTTTAAATAAACCAAGACATTTAAGACATTGTTATTTTAGCATTTATACACTAGCCCTCCTATTGCTTCTCATTGGTCTTGGCTACATTTGAGGTCTTGAATCCTATGGTGATTCCTTAATTATCCTCCATAAATTTCCCCTTTAGCATAACTGATATTTTTGCCTTTTACAGGGACTATTCTTTCTTATATACAAATATTAAAATTATACCACAGATAAATTTTTGTAATTCCTTAACTGAATATAATACTTTTTTGGTTACATACATGATGATTGTCTGGATACAAAGAAAGGTCTTGGATGTCATCATAATTTATAAGCAAGCCACTAAACAAATGCAAATTAATATTTTTGTAATTATTGTTTTCCTGATGAACTTCAATTTCTTAAGGCAGCCTTTACTGTTTTTATTTTTTATCTCCCTTGCTATCACCTTTTCTGTCCTTACATTATTATTCAATTACTTCATTCATATTAAGTCCTTTATAACAAGCCTCTTGAACTTTCTCATGATTTGAAATTTTTTTTTCAATTAAGTGGGGCAGAAGGAAAAGAAGGTAAGCAGGAATCAATTACAATGGTTGAAGCAATACTGCTGTTCTTAATTTCTACTCTAAGCTTTCTGTGAAACATAGATCAGAGGGTACTCTTGCTGGCATTTGGGCAATAACCTTAGGAGTTTTGGAATGTGTGTCATGCTTCTCTATATGAATAAATGGGATTCTTGCAAAGCTATCTACTTTCATATGATTTTGAAAACTCTTTCAGAGTTTACTATCTGGAGTACTAAGTGTAGTTTGCTGATTATTGCTGGGATATTGCTCCAATCTTTTTTCTGCATAACCCTAAGTTAAAGAATCTATCAAGATATAGTCATTGAAACCTTCTAGAAAGGCTGGCTTAGAGTTAGGAAAATTAGTTATTTACTTTGACTATGGTATTTGTTTTCAAGTTATTTTTCTTGGTATATATGCTAATCTAATGTTAAAATCTATATTTTAAAAATAAGCAATATAGGGGCTGGAGTAACAGTACAGTGGTTAGGGTGCTTGCCTTGCATTTGGCCAACCCACATTTGGTCCCCAGCAACCCATATGATCCCCCCGAACACCATCAGGAATAGCTTCTGAGTGCAAATCCAGAAGCAAAACCTAAGTATTGCTGGGTGTGACCTAAAAAGCAAAAAAAAAAAAAAAAAAAAAAGGAAAAGATCTCATCCCCTTATCCACTATAAAATACAATATTAAGATGCCTAATTTGGGCATTTTAGCATATAGCTCTGCTATAATGCTATAAGAGAATTACAATGAGCTCTGTCTGAAATATTTACAATACAACCTGTATCATAGAAATAATGAAAAATAGTTGCATTATTTCATTATTTGTGTGATTGTTTTTATATAGGTAAATTCTGTAAATATCAGCTTCAATCAGAATCTGAATATCTAACCACTTTTGCCTATTGATCCCAGCTATATGCTCTAAAGCATTTCTTTCACATGCTGTTTCTTCAAATGTGGAAGAGTTATCATTCTGTTCCTTACTGTAACCGAAATGTAATGACTATATCAGGTCTTCCTACTATTACATATAAAGATTTTTTTCTTTCAAAGATAATTCTAAAATTACTGCACTATAATCTTTAAAGTGGACCTACCTATGATGAGTCCTATCTCTGCCAACCATACTCTGTATATTTTTAAATAAATTGTTCATTGTTCTAGAGTATGTTTCATCATCTGTTAAGTGGAAATAGAAAGAATACTGAATAAGCCATATGGAAATTTTCTGAGATCTGTAATTATATAGACCTGATTAAAATGCTTCAGGGAGTATTATCATTTTGATAATGTTAATTCTCCAAATCCATGAGCAGGGAATGTGCCTCCATTTTCTCAGGTTCTTTTTCATATCTTGAAGTAAAGTTTTGTAGTTTTCTTTGTACAGATCCTTTGCATTCTTAGTCAAACTGATTCCTAGGTGTTTGATTTTCTGTGGTTCAATTATGAATGGGAGTGTTACTTTAATATCCCTTTCTTCTCTTCTATTATTTGCATATAGTAAAGCCATTGGCTTTGGGGTATTGATTTTGTACCCTGCCACCTTACTATAGGAATTTATTATTTCTAGGAACTTTTTGGTAGAGGGTTTAGGTTTCTCTATCTATAATATCATGTCATCTGAAAATCGTGATAGCTTGACTTCTTTCTTTCTTATCTGGATGCCCTTAATGTTCTTTTATTCTTTGATTGTGACTAGTACTTCCAGTACTATGTGGAATAGAAGTGGTAAGAGTGGGTAACCTTGTCTTGTCCCCCCATCTTAGGGGAAATGCTTTTAAGTTTCTCCCCATTAAGAATGATGCTCACTGTGGGCTTGGAGTAGATGTCTTTGACTATATTGAGGAAAGTTGCTTCAATTCCCATTTTATGGAATTTTTTTTATCATGAGCAGGTGTTGGATCTTGTCAAATGCTTTCTCTGTGTCTATCAATATGATCATATGTTTTTTTATTTTTCTCATTGATATGAGGTCCCTATAAGGATATTATTCAAAGAAATTGACCAAATATTCCTGAGATTTGTATGGAATAATAACCCCCCCATGAATAGCTAAAGCAATCATAGGAAAAAAAGATGGGAGGTATCACTTTTCCCAACTTCGTACTCTAGTACAAAACAGTAGTAATTAAAATGGCATGGTATTGGTATAGAGACAGACCTCTACACCTATGAAATGGAACTGAATATTCTGACACAAACTCTCAAATATATTATCGCTTAATCTTCGATAAAGGAGCAAAATGTACTATGCGGAGCAAAGTAAGCGTCTCCAACAGGTGGTGCTGGGAAAACTGGGCAGCTGCATGCATAAACAATGAACTTAGACCTCCTTTTAATGCCATACACAAAAGTCAGATCAAAATGGATCAAAGATCTCAACAATAGACCTGAATCTATAAGGTATATAAAAGAAATCATAGGAAAAATGCTCTACGACATTGAATCTAAAGGCATCTTCTAAGATGAAACACCACTGACAAAGCAAATGAGCAAAGATAAACAGATGGGATTATATAAAACTGAAAATCTTCTGTACCTCAAAAGAAATGGTGACCAAGATACAGAGACAACCCACACACTGAGAAAGAATTTTCACTCCATACCCATCTGATAAGGGGTTAATATCCAGGTTATACAAGGCACTGTTAGAACTTTACAACAAGAAAACAACCAAGCCCATCAAAAAAATGGGGAGAAAAAATGAACAGAAATTTCAAAAAAAAAAAAAAAGAAAGAAACTTAAGTGGCCAAAAAGCACATGAAAATTGCTCTTCATCATTAATCATCAGGGTGATGCAAATAAAAACAATGAGGTATCATTTCACACCACAGAGACTGGCATACATCCAAAAGAACAAGAACAACCAGTGCTGGCTTGCATGTGGGGAGAAAGGGATTCTCATTCATTGTTGGTGGGAGTGCCAACTGGTTCAGCCCTTTTGGAAAACAATATGGACACACTCCAAAAACTTGATATTGAGCTCCCACTTGACCCAGTAATACCACTCCTGGGAATATACCCTGGAGACCCAAAAAACACAGAAAAACAAAACACTATCTGCACTTCTATGAAAACTCACGAGTCTGGCACAGTTACAAAAGGCATTTAATAGTAGAACAAGTACCACCACAATCTAATATAATGGAAAACATCTAACTCCTGTCAGAACTTAGACCATACATGAGGGTGCAAGTCTCCCACCAAAGAGGAAACTACCAGATAGCGTTCCACCAAAGTGAATGCAGTACCTCAAGTCAGTCCCCTTATGTACACAAAAGTATTCCTAACTTCAGGGAGGGTCCTGTCAACAAAGATCAACTAAACAGCTTCTAGAGAGTAGAAGAGTGTAGTAAGGTGGTGCCACACCCTACTTCAGGTCTAAACAAATGATTATGCCAAGGACCAATCCCTTCTTCCAAGATTATCTCTTATGTAAAAATACTGGAGCAAGAGAGGGGGCTTGTGTAAAGTAATATATCTTAATTTCATGGGCTTCCTGTGATCTAGATGATACTCACAAATCCTTATTTATTATCTGCAATGGGGGTGATTCTGTGTATCTTGTTCTCTATATCCTGAAAGGGTCACACTCATCTGCTTGAGGACAAACTAGTATGATCCTTCCAATAATCTTAAACTATAGTCTGAAGGTAGCCAGGGTGGTAGTTTCCTGGTAAATTCTAAGTGTCCCATGCTAGAACCAGGGTATAAAGAGGAGCTGTGCCTAATCTAGATAACAAAGAAGTCAAAGTAGATATATAATGATAATTCAGAAGTTACTGAGTCAAGGTGACTTCTAACTGCCACACCCTCCATCAGTGTTTATAGAGAAGAGATCTCATTAACATGAACTCTGGCTTCACTTATATCACTTGCCAGGCACTTTCAGAGCCTGACAAGCTACCCGTGTTGTATTTGATATGCCAAAACCCAGTAGCAATTTTAGACCTCATTCTCATGACCTGAAGGAATGGTTTGATGCTCTTTGTGCTTCTGGAGTGAGCAGATGCCCTTGGCCTACACTTGTTTGTAACAGTGTAGAGACATATGGAGATGTAACTGGTGCCTGCTCGAGCAAATCAGTGAACAATGGAAGACAAGTGATACAAGTGAAATAGATTAAGTAGATTAAACAGCAAAACTCCCAAGCTAGCTAGGTCTGTCATCCAACAAAATATCTACTCAAATATAAAAAGTATGCTTTAGACAAGTTCAGAAAATAATGAAAATATTGCCTTTACAAATAGAAGAACTTTATTTCTATCCAGGAAATAAAGATTTCATTGACTAAATCTGGTGTTTTATTAGACTTACTTTTCTTATAATAAATTGAAATTCCCAGAAGAGCTAATCTAAAATATCCTCAATACTGTATTTGGATAACTAGCTTTTAGAACTAAAACATATAATTTTATATTGATTTTAATGATGTTGGGCATACCATTTTCTATTGTTTCAGAGACTTAAAATTTTTCTGTAATACAAACATATGTATCTTGGTTATGGTCACCTGCTTTAAACTTGTATTACTTAAAAATGTGCTTATTGTGCTCCATTTGTTTTCTTGTGTACAAACTGAAGCACCCAGAACTGCAAAAGGAGGAATCCTTTTCCTTGAGAAGGCTTATCACTGTTAGAACTCAGGCAGAGCAAACAAAGTTCATTGCCAGTTGAATTCTCCTCTTATAAAGCAGTTTTAAAGAGTGTTAGTAACTGTGTTTTTTAATCAAGCGGTCTATTTTCAAATGGAGATGCTATTCATTTCCCACTGGTCAAGCATTCGGTTTCGTACAGCTGTTGAAGTAAATTTGACTAGTGCAACAGTTTTGCATTAAAGTCTACAGGAGGCATTGTTGTTAGTGATTTTTTAAAGTTGGGAGTTATAAAAGCAGTAATCTGGTTTCTGATGTCTAGACTTTCTTTCCCACATGACTCCTTCAAGGAAGACTGAGACTCAGGCTGTCCCAACCTTCATTAATTTATGTAGCTGAAGTCTATTTTCACTGTCGAGGAGCCAAATCCCTCTGCAGCCTTGCCAGAAAACTGTTCAACTCATTTTTTAAATGCCCAAGGCCTTCATTCTAACAGTTGTTTCCTTTATTTGTAAAAAGCAGGAAACAAGCTCCTATTTGTGAAATGATGTCTTTTCCATTAAGAAATAGTAATTCTTTAAGAACATGGTCCCTTTTCAAGTTCTAAGCCTTCCCAGAAAGTTGATAGTTTGTCTGCCCGTTGCTTAAGACTTGATATTGAGCTATGCCATCACAAGTTGTTAGGTTCAAGTAACTATACAGGAAAGAATTTCTGGCAAAATAACATCAGCCTTTTAGGTCAAAACAATTTCTAGATGGACACAAATATTGAAGAACACCAGGGTATTTTGTTCTGCCTAATTATAAGGAATCTGATATTGTAGCAGTACGGAATTAGAATTAGGTGCTTGGAGTGAGGCTTCCTGAGTTTTAAAATTGTCATATCACAATGAAAGGAGATTTTTAGGTACTAAATTATACTTTAACCCATATACGTACCTAAGGATTTATACTTTAAGTCATATATGTACCTAAGGATATATACTTACACACATACATAAACATATACATGCATACATACATACATACATACATATGTACATACATATATGTATATGATGAGGCTGGAGTATGGCCAAAAGAACACTTGACTGGAAGTTAGGATATCTCAGATGTAGCAATATATTTTCAAAATATCTTTATCTGATTCCTCCCCCCCCCCACTGGATGAAAAATCTTTATTGGTAAAAAGGGATAAATTTTAAATATATTTTAAGATTCTTTAGAAAATTTAATCTAAAGCTTCATCTAGAATAAATATAGTACAGTGAGTTTAAGGCAGTGCTTTTTCAACCTTCTTTTAGTTGCAAAGCAATGAGACAAATCAAAATTAGCATCATTTATGATATAATAAGATTTGCATGATGCATGTACATATACATCAATATTTATATTAGTACTGCTGTGGCAGAGCAAACAAAGCACTAGCAACTATGTGAGGAGGAAACAGATACAACTCTATGTTTCTGGTTAGAACTTGACATTGGGAAGCAGAAACTTAAAACTGTCTGTGGTTAGAGTCTGGGACTTAGGCAGTCAAAAATCATGAAACTTATAGCAGCCTCATGTGGAGTAACCTTGCTTTTGCTCTTGGGAGCTTACTTGCTCATTGCAGTCAGGGGTCCACTTTTGGGTAAGAATCTTTGGAACCTGTGCTGACATGTTTAATAAAGCTGCTTCATGAGAACTCACTAGTGTCTCAATTTCTTGGCAAGGTTTCTAGCAATACTGTAACATGACCCAGGCATACATATTCTATGGAAGCAACAATATTCTCACAGACCTGAAGTAAATTTATGTGGACTGATTGCAGTCCATGGACCAAACTATTGATAACCATTGGTCTATAGAGAGAGAAAACAGAGGAACTTTGGAGATGTGGACTTTTTTAGATCCTAGAATCCTAAATGGAAGAATAGAAGAATGAGGTGGACGATTTATGCCCAAACTACCTTCATCTGTAACATCTGTTTCTATACAGCAGTAGAGTTAGGAAAATACGGATACTTAGAGATATTGGAAGAGAGGGTCGAATTGTGGCTTCCCTACCTTTCTGCTAGTTCTCATTTTCAGCCCAGAGACTATTATTTCTATACCTGAAATCTGAATAGTAACACATATTGAGAAATTTCACTAAATATGGTACAAATGTTAGAGGTGTAGGAAGGGCTTTGTTGGGTACTGGAATTATAAGTAGGAAAGAGTATACTGGCACTAATTACACCATGGCCTAATAGCCTTTATGGAAAATTCAAAGGTTTTAGACTTTGACTTTCAAGAGGACTCTTGCTCCAGAGCATTTTGTCTTGTGACAGCTTGGTATTGGAGAGATGACTAGAATACATTAAGAAATCTTAGAACATTTCTATAAACCAATTTTGTTGAAGGCCAATAAATACAGCAAATTTTTATCAAAATGCTTTTATAAAGTTTTTTTTAAAATTTAGCAATTTTTTATATCCAAATTGCATAGCAGCTTAATACTTGTTTCTGTCTATTCACCAAAACAATAAAAACCCCATAGCATATAATGCCTAGTGAGTTATCAGAAAGATGGAAGGAATTAAGAGAAAAATGAGTATCTTTACTTTCTGGCTGATACTTTAATCATCTTGTGGAAACTTGTCATCATAAGACAGTATACTTGACCATGAATTCTACAAATGACACTAAATAAATTTTAGCAAAAAATACTACTTGATTACATTATATCTTATTAAAATATATTCAAATAACTTACCCCCATTATGTGTCTCATGGTTGAACAATACTAGATTATTTAATGCTCAAGTAACAAAAAAGACTTTCAAGTTGACGCTCTCTATTGTAGGATGTAACATTAAAAAATTTTTTTTTGGTTTTGACACCCAACCATGAACAACTCTGTAACTCGTGGTCAGTCAAAAAGAAATCAATCAAATATTTTTCTTTTTAAAAAATTTTTTCAGTCATATATATCACTCTTTCAGTCATATATATCACTCGAATTTTGTAGATCTATTTTGCTTTTCAGCACCTTACATGTGTGCTGTGAATTTTTTCCACTAGGATTTCCTTTGGTCGCTTCCCTGGATGGGAAGGACCAATCTTGGTCTAAAGTACTTTACTATCTCTTCATGCGCCAAACCCGCTTTCTGAGGTCAACATCTGTGGGTCTAGCTTCCTTCCATAATGTTAATTTCAAGTATCTGTTCTTGATGGTTTACTCTGTAATCTTCCCCTGGAATTTGAAGGACGGATAGATCACAGTCGGTCACACTATTTATATCTCACAGTAATAGCTTCCATGTTCAAGACAAGACAAATTCCTGGAGTTCAAAATCTGATTGTAGCACATTGCTAAAGGCAATTCTAGGAATCTAATCTGCTTTGTGTTCAAAATCCCACCAGTGGTGTTACGCAATGGGGCAGGGGTGCTGTCTGTCATGCTATGTCTACTAAAATTGCTGGGACTTCATATCTAGCCACAGCAGCTGGCCTCAGAGGGTCTGGTCAATTCTTTCTCCCAGATTTTAGGAGGGAATGAATACCCACCTAAGTTAATAGGAAATAAGAAAGAAGGTCAAGAGCAGAAGGATAGAATGAAAAGTCTCCTAGAAACAGATTGATTTATCAGGTAGAGGGATTATGAAATCAGTTTATCTTGGTAATGTTACTTAGAGTCTAGTACACTTTAAGAAAATATTTCTGAGGAGGTAAATGAAATAGGGATGAGACCCTTCATAATCACCTTACTTGCTCAATTTAGTTATAATGCAAGTAGACAGCATTTAAAATGTAAAAAACCTAAATAAAATATGACTATTTAATGGACGGCATTTCCTTTGGCCACCTTTCTCTTGGTCTTTGTGCTTCTCACTAAACAACATCTGTGGAATTGCTCTAGAATGTATTGGGACAGGAATACAGATTCTTAACCTGGGTGGAGTTATAGCACTTCATTTTTCACATTCTGATGCTGGTATTTCACTCTCCCAAATTTTCTAAATAGGCAACAGTGAAAAATATCTTGGCATGAAACATACTAGACTTCAGTTTGGAGCAGGGATTTTCTTCCTGTTGAGTGCCCTTGATCAAGTCATTTTATCTCCCATCTCTCACTCAGTCTCATTTTGATCTAAATCAATTGAAGACCCTAATAGCAAAAACTAAGGTTTTCTGGAGGAGTACTTCTTCAAAACTCTAACATAGAAAACACTGCCTGAGTTCACAACCTAATGTCATATGAATTATAGACTCAAGACCCTAAAATCAACTTCCAATACTTTCTTATTTTTCTCTAAGTGAAATGTTAAGACAACAAATCCGAGATGACCTCATGCATATGTGGCATCATACAGAGAAAGTAAAAGACAAAAGTTGAAAGAAAGAAAGCAAACCTTTAGACTTTGACCACAGAACTAAGGTTCTCAGAGGCTCCCAGGTGCAAGATCCCTTGTGATTTAACTGCAAGCTTTGATGTACTATATTTCTTTTTTTTTAATTAATTAATTAATTAATTTTATTTTCTTTTCCTTTCCCAAATTTTATTACACCACTTTTAGACATACAATTGCAAGACGCTCATGTAGCGTATTGGTTCTAGAGTGTTCCAACACCCATCCCTCCACCCAAACACATCTCCCATCACCAATGTCCCCACCGCCCTCCCCTCCCACACCTCAACTACTTGGCAGGTTCTGTATGTCTTTTCTCTCCTCTCTATCTCTCCGTCCCACCAAACTTTCCTGCGCATTGTAGAATGCAGTGCATTAAAGGACATAACTGTTTCAATACCTGACCTGGGCTTGAACTGGTTTTGCTCTGTTAATCTGGTCGTGAGGTAGTATCCCAGCATCTGGAAAGCGAAGGTGGTGGCTAGTGTTGTGGGTGAGTCTCATCTGGCTGCTTCCGGGACCCCCAGAGGTGATGGACCAACTCCCAAAACCCATCTGTCCTCCTGGGAGCCCCATGGTCAGCTTAGCCTGGGGAAAGTGGAGTTCCAGGTTCCCCAGGCGCGTTTGAGACTCTGCATGCTATGACTGGTCGCCCCAGGGCAGCTCCTGGGAAGGGCCACCAGGCTCAACAAAATGGAGGGGGGGAAGGGCAGACCCCTGACTCCATCTGGTGAATTCCCAGTGATTCCCGCTTCTGGGAGCTGCCTACCTGGGCTCAAACTGGTTTTGCTCTGTTAATCTGGTCATAAGGTAGTATCCCAGCGTCTGGACAGCGAAGGTGGTGGCTAGTGTGTGGGTGAGTCTCATCTGGCTGATTCTGGGACCCCCCAGAGGTGATGGACCCACTCCCAAAACCCATCTGTCCTCCTGGGAGCCCCATGGTCAGCTTAGCCTGGGGAAAGCGGAGGGAGTTCCAGGTTCCCCAGGAGCGTTTGAGACTCTGCATGCTATGGCTGGTTGCCCCAGGGCAGCTCCTGGGCGGGGCCACTAGGCTCAACAAAATGGAGGGAGGAGATGTACTGTATTTCTGAGTGTAGATTTTCTCAGCAATTGATAATGAAAGAGAAGAGGAGGCATGAGGGATGGAGACAGCTCAAGGGCCAGTGCATATACTTTGTACGTCAGACACATGGGTTCAATCCCCAGCAGTGCATGTTTCACTTGGTACTATCAGAGGGTCCTTCCACATAGTTCCCTACTTTAGTAAGGCTTAAAGAAAAGAAGAGGATAGAAGAAATGGGAATTATGTGTAAATATGCCTATGGGGTTAAGTTAGTATAGGACCAGAAGGAGTGTTTAAGGCTGTATTTCAGAGATGTGTTTTGATCTCCTTATGCAGGCATTTTGGGATGAAGATTGTAAATTTCCAGTGTACTCTATTAAAGTTCTATCTGGTCTTCTTTGGCTTCTCCCTTCTGCTATCCCGCTTCCCACCTTTTATCTCTTCCTCCTTCCTCTCCTCTTCTCTTCCCTCCATCCCTCTCCTCTCCCTCCCTCCTCTCTCCCTCCCTCCCTCCCTCCTCCTCCTTCCTTCCTTCCTTCCTTCCTTCCTTCCTTCCTTCCTTCCTTCCTTCCTTCCTTCCTTCCTTCCTTCCTTCCTTCCTTCCTTTCTTCTTCCTTCCTTTCTGATTCCTGTTTGTTTGATTTCTGAAATTCTTTCATATATAGTTTTTTGATGAACTTCCTAGGGAAAATTCGTAAGTGTGGCTGTGACTGAAAATAAGTGCTGCCTCATTCATCCTTGCAATTGTCATCCAACTTCGAGCAATGTATCTTTTTCCAAAGTAGATTAAAATGTTCTCATATACATCTGTTTAGGAAATTAATTTTGACTTATTTAGTGATCAGAGTGTAGCAAAACTAGTTAATGTAGACATTTCCATGACTCTAAAGGATATAAAGTATAAGCAACTATCTAGTTATGACTGAATTGCAAACTGAAGATTTTATTTTACATCAATTACTTTTAAAACTAGTGCAAAATGTTGTCATAATTATAAGAAATGATTTAAATTTCAGCATAAAATATCATAGCTTAGATAATCAAGAAAATATCAAGACTATTAAATTGTAAATATCATGACTTTATTAAATTATAAAATTTTGCCCATATATTATCTTTATTCACCTATATTTACAAGTATTTTTATTCCTGTAAAAATTTCTATTCTCCTGCATTTAAAAGTTTTTTCTTTATTCCTTTATTATTATATTCCTATATTATTATATATTGGAATATTCAGTGTGATAAAAAAAACCCAGAAGTTGACATTGATGATTGTCCATGAACTGGAATTTTTGAATAGAATCTATTTTTGATTCTATGCTATTTTCATTTGACTAAATTTACCTATTAAAACATATAATAGGCCGGAGTGATAGCACAGCGAATAGGGCATTTGCTTTGCACGCGCCAACCCAGGTTCGATCCCCGGCATCCCATATTATCCCCCAAGCACTGCCAGGAGTAATTCCAGAGCAAAGAGCCAGGAGTAACCCCCTGAGAATCGCTGGGTGTGACCCCAAAAAGCAAAAAAAAAATTATACGTATATAATGATAATTTGTACATGTAAAATGTATAATACAAAGATAAGAAACTCCTCTTTCCAGTAAAATTCTGTGAGCCACATATTGAAGATAAATGTACATTAAATGATAATAAAGCATTTGATATTACATTCAGTTGGAACTATAAATCAAAGTATTAATTATGAGTTCCTAAGTTTTAGTCACTTTTGAAAACTTATGAAAGTAGACACTTGATTTAAGCTATAATGTATAATGTTTTGTGTTAGGTTTCAATAGTTCTAAAACATTACCCACAAGTTCAGTAATTTACAAATACAAAAGAAAAATTATAGAATAGTCGCTTGAAATAATTAATCATACCTTTGTGGTTTAGGTTTAATAGATTGAATCAATAGTTTTGGAGCTCATTAACATTTGGACAAAAGTGAGATACAGGATGAAAATAAAAATTATAACTGTACTGGATCTTAAATGTTCAAATGTATTTATGAAGGCAATAAATAGGAATGATGATATTCCAAGATGGCTTTTTGCTGCCTTAGCCACTAACTGATGGTAGTTGACTTCTCATCTACAAGGAACAGATATTGGAAAGAAGGATGGTGTTGTGATTTTCCTTCCGGGAGAAGCATGGAAAACATTCTTCTAAACTTTAGATGGTGATTGCATATTCTCAGACGCTGAGGAAAGATGCACCCTGGGCCTTGTCACGGAGTTGGGGGGCATTAAATTAGCAATAGGTAAAAACTTTTGTATGGAATATGCATTTCCATAACTATGGAATGCATACATTGTAAGATCTGCTTCTTAATCCCCAAAGTATATGAAATGTTCATGAAAATTTTATTAATAGAAAAGTCGATAGATTTGGAGCGGGGCTTGAGATTTTGACATTTTAAGCCTCTTAGAGTTACAGTGGGTCTATTTACCATGCCTTGAATAGTAAGATCTCCTGGTCTGCATTATTTTAATGTTTTTCATGACTTTTTGTTCTTCAAATATATGCTTTATATTTTAATGTAGTTTTGAATTTGATTTTAGGTTAGGTTTTGTAGTGAACTTTTACTCTGCATTCACTGGTGACCCTAGATGACTCTTGATTTTCAGAAGCTGACAATAACTCTAAGAGAACACTTGCTATCACAGGCACTGTGCTTTATAATGAAATTAATTGCTGCAAGAACTGAAGAGATAGTACAGCAAGTAGGATGCTTGCCTTGTACATGACCAACCTGGTTTCAATACCTGGCACCCAACACAGTCCTCTGCGTACTACCAGGAGTGATTCCAGAGTACAGTCAAGAGTAACCCTTGAGTATCACCAGATGCAGTCACAAAATAATATATATAAGTATGTATATATGTATATATATATATATATATATATATATGAACTCCTCCAGTATATTCTATTATTATCATTATTTTCTAGATAAGACAATTAAGTCACAGAAAAGTCAGGAAATTTCCCAAGGTAGCAAATAAAATTTAGAATTTGATAAAAAATGTAATTCTGGAGTACATGAACTAACACAATTATAGACTTAATGGAAATGAGGGAATATGATAAAAGAAAAATTAAACAAGACATCAATACATCATACTGTAGAGTATGGTCTTCTTAAAACTCTTAATTGTTCCAAAGGCTGAAAAATATCACTGAAATCTGGTCAAGCTAGGGAAGAAATGACTCACCCTGGCCTCTGAGAACCAGCCATTAGTTAAGTAATTAAAACCAAATAAAAAGGTGGGAGAGGAAAGACATACAACAATTCCTTCACTGTTGTTAACTGTGGAATCAGTCTTCAGGAATTAACAAAAAAGTCTCATCTGAATAAATGTTTTGAAGCAAATTAGAGAAAACTCACAAAATAAAAGAATACATTTAAGTTCACTTGCCATTTTCATTTTCTGTGCCACACACCAGTGCTCAGGACTCACCTTCACAGTGCTCAGGGTTGGGATAAAGCTAGTTGCTGTATGCAAGGCAATGACCTTAACCCTGTACTATCTCTACTCTTCATCTTAATAGGAATAGAATGTCCTGAATGATGCATAAATTTTGTAGATGTGACTCTCAAAAGCAATTGATGTGTGTGTGTGTGTGTGTGTATGTAATGTGTGTGTGTGTGCGTGTGCATAGCCAGGCAATGAAAGAATCTTAGTCAATTTATGACAAATCAAACTGGATGTATGTTTACTATCAAAGTTTACCTGTACTTTCCCTAGCAGAAAAGCTGTTATTTAGATATATGCGTCTGGTTGTACAAGGAGTTCTACAGTTCTGGGGAAATCATGACTCATAGTAATTCAGTCCTCATGAGATGTTGGCAGAACTCAAGTGTTACTTCACAACAGCTGCGAATTTTGCATGGGCTACCTCTGCGGATGGCCAGTGATGAATGGCCAATGGGAACAGGGACTTTGATTTACTTCAAAGAGTTTAACTGACATGGTACACCTGTGATTACTGCTATGTATTTTGGAAATAGCAGCAACTGTTTTTCTTTCTTTGCTTCCAGAACACTGTGTTACATGAATTGACTGGATAACTCACTCAAGTGAGAGAAGGAATCGGAGTTCTGACCTCCATCGGTATTTCAGAATCAGGGACACTGTCTCGTTTGCCAAGGCATCGAAAATCAGATGAGTTGGACATGTAATGCAATTTGGAGACAACTGCTGGACTAGAGTCGTTACCGACTGGATCCCACGGGATGTCAAAAGATCACGTGGCCGCCCACCTACAAAATGGTCAGACTTCCTTGTCAAGACCCTGAAAGAACAGTTTGAGGCTCTTCATATTCCTGAATCAACCAGATGCCATTGGGCTACATTCGCATGTGATAGGGTCCAATGGAAATGTTACTGGCGCCGCTCAAGCAAATCGATGAATAACGGGATTCAAGTGATCAAGTGATCAAGTAGAACTGGTGTAACATTTTCTAGATCCTGGGGGTTGTAACTAAGAGGTAAAACAAATTCCTTGCATGTAAGAGAACTGGATTTGAACCTGTCACTGACAAAAAGATATAGTAGTAGTTGTAATAGTAATAATAATCACTTCACTTGTATTGCTCTAGGGAGTATTACCATTTTAACAATGTTATTTCTCCTAATCCATGAGCAAGAAATGTGTTTCCATTAATAAAAATAATTGTAATAGCAGAGCCTGGCAAGCTACCCGTGTCGTATTTGATATGCTAAATACCAGTATAGACCTCATTCCCATGACGTGATGGCATGGTTTGAGGCTCTTTATGTTCCTGGAGCAAGCAGGTGCCCTTGGGCTCTACTTGCATGAGACAGGACATATGGAGATGTTACTGGTGCCCGCTCGAGCAAATTGATGATGAACAGGAAGACAGTGATACAGTGACAGTGAATAATAATAATTGTTAATTGTTCCTAAGATATCCTGCAGCTGTTATTGGTTTTTGCTTATGGACAAAATTTTGTTTATGGACAAAAACATTGAAAATCTAACCTAGCTAGTGTTTATAAACTTATAGAACCTTACTGACACTTTATATTTTTTTTTAAAAAGGTTGTTTTTTTTTGCAATCTGGCAGTGCAAAGAGGGCACTCCAAACTCAGTCTTCAAGGTAAATCCTAACAGTGCTTAGTGGGCACTTTGGTGATGGTAGTATTTCTTGGAAACTTTTTGGTCTTAATATAATTGTTTTGTTTATTTGTCTTTTTTTTAAATCAAAATGCCTACCAACATTTCCCTGATTTAGGAAACTGATTTTGGGAAATTCACTTGTATCACTTGTATTACTTGTCTGTCCGTTGTTCATCAATATGCTTAAGCAGGCACCAGTAATATCTCCATTAGTTGGAAATGAGGTCCATTACTGTTGCTGTTTTTGGCATATCAAATACACCATAGGTAGTTTTCCAGACTCTGCTGTGGCTCTGGGTTTACCCCAGGGGCCCAGTCTTTATCTGTGTCAGACCATCAACTATCCAGGGCCCAGGGGCAGAGCCCTGGGTGTGGACAAGCCTGTCTACTGTCTGCCACCTGCTAATGCAGGGGGCACTGCATCCATACCTGCAACACCTCAAAGGGCAGGAGAAATAATTTTGGGAAATTATTTTTAAAAAATTAAGAGAAAGCATAAAAAAGGACACATTTCTATATCATCAAACCTTCCCTCCCAACTTGATGCTTAGGTTTTGTCTCTGTTTCCTTAAGCCTTAATGGGGTGGGGGGTAGAATTAGACTAATGTCACTGTTCTGTAAATATTTGTTATCAAAAACTGTAGAAAGACAAATATGAAAGTAATTTTAAATGTTATGTTGGTATATATAATTGCATTCCCTTATAAAACAACTGGAAGAAAATACTAAAGGACAATTCATCAAATCTTGGAATTTGGGGGATGGGGGTGGAATTTCAGACTAATATCACAATTCTGTAAATATTTGATAGCAAAACCTGTAGAAAGACGATATGAAAGTAATTTTACATGTTATGTTGGTATATATAATTGCATTTCCTTGTAAATCAACTGGAAGAAAATATAAAGGATAATTAATCAAATAGTACTAGGGACATCTAAATTGTGTAATTCTGCTGAAGTACTTCCTGTTTCAATAAATGTTTAAAAATGTTGATTTTCATAAAAGATGAAAAAGAACATCTATAATTTTTAAGCAATTGTATTGCTTATAGATTTATAGTGTTAGCCTTAAAATGATCCTGGCATCTGCATTGCAACTTCAGAAAGTTAATAGAAAATTTTCAGAGACAGATGGACCATAACTTCCAAATTGTTTTATACAAAATTATACTCATATGTTAAAACAATCAGCATGACATAATTTTTGGATGGTCTTCATAAAACACTGTTAATGTGTTTTGCTCACCTCCCAATACATATTCAATTATAATGTCTTTTTTTTCAACTAAAGACAATATGTAATTATTTTTAAGTTCTTTACAGAACAATTGAGTAAAATTAAAGTCATTATGTATTGGTCCTTTGAAATCATGTGAAAACATGCATTGGATGAAGTCTCAATTTCATACTTTTTGGGTATGTCATAGGAAAAGTAATTATCTTTCTCGATATCATGGGTTGAAAAATTCCCCAAATGCTGAACGTTGACTCTATTTAGACTTTCTCTTTAAAATTTTGTTTTTAGTTCACACACTGTGATGCTTGGGGGTTACTCCTGGCTCCGCACATGGGAATTGTTTCTGGTGATGCTCAAGCAATCATATGGGATGCAGGGGACAAACTGGAGTGGCCTTATGCAAGGCTAGCACCCTCCCTGCTGTGGTATTACTCTGAGTCCCTCCACTTAGTCTTTGAATCATCTCTGTAGTTTTCCTAGGATGCTTTCACAGTCAGCGGGGACATAATACAAGAAGGATTTTGTAATGTCGTCAAAAACTAAGAGAAGAGAAAATACGGGGGCTCCTGGGAAAAGTCTTAGATGCTCAATGAGTAAAATGAGTATAATGTGAGTGCACAATTCAGTCTCTTGTTTTTCTCCTAGCTGCAAAAAGACAATGCTAGCATGGCAGAGAAAGAAAAGAATACTGCTCTGTGATCTGCATTAGCTAGAAAAGCTTCTTCATGTTCTCAGTTTAAAGGTGCACAGTATTGGGACCAATCGTATTCCTGAGTTTTGGTTTTCTTTCTCTCAAAGGGTTAAATCAATGGAAAGTAAATCAATAATAGTGACTGATATACTGTAAGTAATACCTATCTGTCCAGTTTGTAATATGAATTTGGAAGAGAAGCTTGAAGAGAAATCCTTGCTTTTATGAGTCAATGATAGTGATATTCTTGTGATTTCTCACATATGTTTTACAAGCAATGTTTATTTATATATATATATATATTTTTTTTTAGTTTGTTCTTTTTTTTTTTTTTTTGCTTTTTGGGTCACACCCAGCAATGCTCAGGGGTTACTCCTGGCTCTGCACTCAGGAATCACTCCTGGCAGTGCTCAGGGGACCATATGGGATGCCGGGAATCGAACCCTGGCTGGCATGGGCCGGCCACGTGCAAGGCAAGCCGCCCTACCCCCTGGGCTATCGCTCCGGCCCCCTTTTTTTTAGTTTGAAATACTCTGCAATACATAGTTATAAGTTTCTTCATGATTGGGTTTCAGTCCGATAATGCTACAATACCCCTCCCTTCATCAAGGTACATTTCCCACCACCAATGTGCCCAATTTCCCTTCCCCTTTTCCCTTCCCTCCCCACCTACTGGCCCCTCCCTGCCCTAGCCTACCTCTGTGATAGGCACTTTACTTTTTATTCTCTCTCTCTCTCACACACACAATCTCCTCTCTCTCTCTTTCCCTCCTTCTGGCATTAGGGCTTACAATACATGTCTTGAGAGGTTATTATGTATATTCCTTTAATTCCTTCAGCACTCAAAATGTTTTTTTTTAAGATTTTGGGCCATGCCTGGTGGTGCTTAAGGAATACAGCTGACTTTCTGCTCAGGGATCACTTCTGGAAGGCTGGGAACCATTTGTGGAGCCTGGGGAATCACACCCTGTTTGGACAACTGCAAGGCAAACTCCTTGCCCTCTGCACTGTTTATCCAGACCTTTGAAAGCAACAATTGATGAGAGTCCAGCTTCTCCTGAAATCCTTGTGGATAACAGAAAAAGAACATAGGCATGAAAGTTTACTCTGGATACTCCAAACACTTCACTTACATAATTGAATCAGGAAACTCTGTGTGGGTCTGTTTCAAGGCCACCCAGAAGTTCCAGATGGAGCAACTGACTTTGACTTACTTCCCCTGGATTGGGAGTCAAGAGGAACCTACTACACATCTGCTCTGTCCTGAATCTTTAATCTCTTTATAGTCTATTACTGAGAAATGGATCCAGTCTGGGCACATGATGTGATGATTATCTTTAATTGTGAGCTTTCTCCTTTTCACTTTGATGATGTAATTTCTGGATCATCTTCATAAAACAGTGTTAATAAATTTAACTTGCTTCTCAATGTATGTTTAATTATACATATATATTCATTGATAATCTATAAAAAAAGACAAATGGTAGGGGGACTATTAATACTCTTGAAGGATTACTTGTAGCTTTATTTGACTATAAGCAATATCTCCTTAAATGCTTTTCATTACATTAGCTAATTCAACTGATAGGTGTTTACATGATGCTAAACTAATCCCGAAACCTTTGTATCCACTTTCGTCTTAAACGTAGCTTATTTAGTGAAACATTGTCTATTGGTTTATTGAAGATTGTGGCACTTCACAGAAAATAATCAGAAAGCAATAGAAATATAAAAGATAATGTCATGCAATGATTCTAATTTAAACAAATTTAAAAGTACTGCAGAGCTGTCTCAAATTTCTGATTCTTTTGTTAGTATTTTTATGACAGTGAACTAGAAACGAATATCCTAATTATATTACTGTTTACATCTTACCATTTTGCTAGTGCCTGAGAATAATTCACTTGTTTCAATGTCATTTTACGAGTATCCCACCCACACAGCAGAGCCTGGCAAGCTACCCATGTCGTATTTGATATGACAAAGTCCAGTAACAATTATAGACCTCATTCTTATGACCTGAACTAATGGTTGGAGAGTCTGTGAGTTCCTGGAGCGAGCAGATGCCCTTGGGCTTCACTAGCACTTGACAGGATGTATGGAGATATTATTACTGGTGCCTGCTTGAGCAAATCGATGAACAATGGGAGGACAAGTGATACAAGAACATGAAAATAATAGTACCTGTAGTAGGACTATTGTGAAATTTAAATGAGAAACTACATATAGTTTACTGCAAGATGCTTTGGTTAGAGTAAATCTTTAATTATTGCTACCTTTTAATTTTGTTTTTGGACCAGACCCAGTGTTACTCCTGGTACTTAGAGTTTATTCCGTGCTCAGTGATCTACACTGCACACCCCTGGAGGTGCTTGGAGGACATATGGAGTTCCAGCAAAAATTCTGGCTTGGTTGTGTGCAAGGCAAATGCCTTGTCCACTTTATTATCTACCATCTTTTAATGTTTTCTATATTTGTGAAATAATAAGCTATTTTTATTAAAATTTAAAGATCAGAAATAAGAAAATAGTCAAATATAAAATTGTCCCTGGTTAAATTGAATTTGGTATAAGATATTAACCAGCCTAAATCAAAGTATTGAAGGGCTATTTTGTAAAAAAAATAGTTCCAGTTTTTAAAAATAATCTATGCACTGCAAACCAGTATGTAATGGAAATCATTAAGTTATTTCCAAAAGTTCCTTTGTTTTCCTTTGTATTTTTCCTATATTAAAAGGATCATATTAACAGAGAATAATACTCTAACTCAGCAATTAAGCATATTTTTGGAGTTATATAAAGTTCAGATTTAGATTTTGTTATTTTCAGGTTGAGAATAACTTTAGAATCTCTTTTCTATATATTTGTATGGAAGATCTTCCTCATAATGTCATTCACATGAACTTCTAATGTTATTTCTCCTAATGGTAAAACTTAGGAAATGAAATGAGGTGATTATTTTACTTTGAATTTGTTCAGATGCCAGAAAAAATCTAACTTAATTTCCTTTTTTAGTAGAGTTTTCTCAAACTATGCTGATTTCAAAGACAGATGTTGAACTGTTTGAAAATGAAGATACTTGTTAGTATGTCAAAAATGTCTCTTTAATAAACTTCTTTACTTCAAAGGGAAAAAATTAATAAAACTTGGTGTATATACTGACATATCATAATTATAAATCATAATGATCAAACCCATTATTCAATTAGTATAAAAGTTTATAAATATCAATATATTATTTTCTGTATTTTTTAAATTTTACTTTATTATTATACCACTGTGAGATTCACAGTTATAAAGATGTTCATGATTGGGTTTCAGTCATACAGTGTTCCAGTACCCATCCCTCCATCAGTGCCCATTTCCTACCAATGTCTCCACATTCCCTCCCTGCTGCCCCAGCCTGCCTCTATGGCAGGCACTTTTCTTTTCTCTCTCTCTCTCTCTCTCTCTCTCTCTCTCTCTCTCTCTTTCTCTCTCCTATCTCTTAAATGTTGTGGTTTGACATTTTTACATTTATGGGTTATCATGTATATCCTTCTACCTACATTCAATGCTCAGATCTAGTGTGGTGTGACCATTTCCCACAATTAGTACAACACTAGTCTATATTTATATCCCACCAATGAATGCAATCATTCTATATCTGTCCTTTACCATCTGACTAATTTCACGAACATGATAATCTCCATGTTCATCCATTTCCAGGTAACTTTCATGACTGTCTTTTCTGACAGCTTCATAGTATTCCATTGTGTAGATGTAACACAGTTTCTTTAGCCAGTCTTCTGTTCTTGGGCATTCAGATTGTTTCCAGATTCTGGCTACCATGAATAGTGCTGTGATGAATATTAAAGTGCAGATAGTGTTTCTCCTGTGTGTTTTGGGTCTCCAGGGTATATTCTTAGGAGTAGTATTGCTGGGTCAAAAGGGAGCTCAATTATAAATATCAATATATTATTTTAAAATATTTTCATGGATGTTACATTATAGACCTAAGTTCCCTATAACCTTACTCCTAAATCTCTAATTATACTAAATCTGTAGTTAGTCGAATGAAGATTCAATTTTTACACTGCAGTTAAGTAGGAGAATAATTTCAGAGAAAAAGAAATATCATAGTTCTATGTCCAAGGATAGAGAAAAATAATTGAGTGCTATGTACAGAGAATAAGACTTCTTTACCCAATATATTTGGTCTTTAGATTCACAATGATTAAACTATTGATATATGGAAGAGGGTTCAAAAAATTTAAGTTATAAATAGCATTTCAAGTCCAGCTTATAAATATCTTAGAAAATTCACTTAAATAATTCATGTAGATGCCTTCATTTTTTAGAGACAATCCCTGGATTAAAAATATTCAGGCAATTTCAAATATATACTTTTCAAATAGCATATATTTCAATACCTGGTAGGGCAAACCTTATTTATCTATCTATTTATTTATTTATTTATTCATTTTTTTTCCTGTTGTTTTGTTTTTGGGGCCAAACATGTAGATACCCAGAGCTTACTCCTGGCTCTGCACACAGGAATTACTTCCGGTCATGTTCAAGAGACCATATGGAATGCTTGTGATCAAACCCAGATTTGTCACAAACAAGTCAAGAGTCCTACTTGCTCTGGACCCAGGGCAAACTTCTCAATTTATGTGTCAAGGTCTACATAAAACCAAAATTAAACTGGAAAAATCATTAAGTTGAATTAACAAATTAGTC
The DNA here is from genome assembly GCA_021461705.1 of Cryptotis parvus. Taxonomy (NCBI): domain Eukaryota; kingdom Metazoa; phylum Chordata; class Mammalia; order Eulipotyphla; family Soricidae; genus Cryptotis; species Cryptotis parvus. The sequence goes on from JAJIBD010005368.1 coordinate 41,318, forward strand.
CCTGAGAATAAAATGATGTTTAAGATTGATGCATAATTTATTCAAGAATCAAAATTTTTTTATTCTAAGAACTATTGAAGATATTTTGAAGACTAGATTCAAACCATCTGAAGCATACATGTAGTAAAATGTTCTAATTCTCTAAGGCTTGTCTCTATATTTTATAATCTTACTATAAATTTAGCAGCAGGATACGATGGCATGTGTGCTTAAAAAGGGGAGCCAAACTTACATTCTAAACCCAGCTTAGCAAAAAATTCTTTCACTGACTCTGAGGATACGAATAAATTACTCTGGAACTTGTGCTTTTCAACATGGAAATTATAGTTTGTATTAATTTGGGTAGGTTTTAGGATATCAAAATGTGTTAATAGACTCTGAAACTATGAGTTGGGGCCAGATAGTAAGACAACAGATAGGGCATTTTCTTTCACATTGCAGAACAAGGTTTGATACCCAGCACCTCATTGGACCCCAGGGACCTACTTTCAGATGTGATTCTTAATCAAAGGTAAGCCCTGAACTACATTGGAGTGACCCCAAGTGCCAAAAATAATAAATGAAAAATCAGTTTCTGGACCATTTTTTTTTCTTCTTCTTTTGGATGAAGCAGATTATTTCACAGTTAGTGTACAGGAAGAACTCTGGGCCAAGAAGTTTTCTTCTTGGCAAAGTGCTGCCACAGAGGCAGGCTGGGGGATGGGGGGAGGGGATGTGGGGCCATCGGTGGTGGGAGATGGGCACTGGTGGAGGGATGGGTGCTGGAACACTGTATGACCGAAACCAAACATGAACATCTTTGAATTGTATTATCTCATGGTGGCATAATAAAAAAATTAAAAATAAAATAAAATAAAACCAAGCCTTCTGGGGAACAAAAAAGCAGAAAGAATAAAGAAATATCTCTCCTTACCATCTTAGGGACTATACAATCCTTGACTTCGCAAGTCAATTTTATCATCTCTGAAAGGACTCATTAGAAAATTAGAATCTTAGAAGATATGAAGTTTTTGATTTCTGAGCGTTATCTTTTTGTGTCCCTTTATAGAAATTTGGAATACTAATATGTTTTGATGATGACAGCCAAGATAAAGTGCCCTGGCAACCTGACGTCAGGCCCTTGTGGTGTTTTTGGGAAATGAATGTTACTAGGAAATATAATTAGAGAGAAGTTGAAAACATGAGATAATAATGATCTTTCAAAATAATGTATTCTATTGTCCCCCTTTTTTTCTAATCCAAATGGAAGGAAAGCAAGAAAAACTAGCAATTTTGAGGGATAGCCTCTGCATAGATCAGTTTATAAAGAGTGAATTAGGGATTTTCTCAACAGTTAAGTCTTAGAGACTTTCAAAGCAAGAATGATACATTTATTTACTTACTCTTCTCAAAAAATAAGGTCATTTCATTTTGTGCCCAGGCAGAGTAATTTAAGTTTTTTTTTTCCTGTCCAAGCTAATATATCCCTTTGAATCAACCTGAATCATTTTATTTCCAAACTGCATAAAATTGTGTTGTAGAAGCATTCCCACAATATTTTCTTCCAACTTGGCTTCCTTGTAAAGCAAACAACCCATTTTACCTTAAATGACTGTAATAGTAAATGCCTGGTTGGCACTGAAGAACAGCAGGGTTGTGTGAAGAGCTAGCAAACATTCCTCAGGAAAAATGCCCTTACCCGTTTCTATAATCCTCCACAAATGATAATTTGAGTACACCAGTAGAAATGACAAATTACTTTTTAAAAATGTCTTTGCTATTCCAACACATGCACGTAAACCAGTATTAACCAGGAATGCTATATTCGGAGGAACTCACTGAACTTCAAGCATATAATAGTCTCCATTCATGCTTTTATTTCTTACTTATCTTCTACTTTTAAGGTTTAAATTCATTCCTAAACCAGACTGGAAATGTAACTGAAAACTGGTGTTGCTATTTACTAGAAAATGTTTCAAAGGAAAATGTGAATTGTCTTTACTTGCTTTATTATTACTACCACCTAACTTTTACAGGGATTGGAGGTGGGAGTGGATGTATCAGTAATGTAAAATCTCATCATGTGTCAGCTATTTTGCTTAAACAGAAGCAATAGGGCAATTATAGCCTATAGGCTTTTTTCATGGATGATTTGAATAATTTAATAAAGATTTTCTCCCCCAAATGACATTTTATACTGTTTCTAAAATCATGGTTTAAGTTTCTTATTTCTTTTTTACAGTACAGCCAGATAACTAATAACTTACTCAGAAGTAAATGAATAGTAATAAATCATTATAGTTAAAAATTACATCCAGATGTCTAAAATACAATGTTTTATGAAATGGAGAGATATTATAGGGGTTAAGTGCTTGCTTTAAACACTGCTGACCATGTTAGCATGTGGCCCTCAGCACTGCATATAGTTCTCTGAGCACTGCCCTCCTTTCCCCTACCCCCCTCTCCCCCCTAAGAGCGATCCCTGAGCACAAAGCTTAAAGAAAGCCCTGAGTACAGGTGGGTGTGACTGTTGTCCACTAAAAAAGTTTTATAGAAAGCAATTTATTTCAAGTACACAAAGGAGAAATTTTGTATTTTTATTTTCCAATGCTTGTCTTTTTTTCTTTCTTTCTTATTGAACCACATTTTTTGTGATTTGCAGTTTCAAAGTTGCTCATAGTTGGGTTTAAGTTATATAATGTTCCCTCACTCATCTCTTCACCAGTGTATATTTCCCACTACCAATGTTCCCAGTTTCCTTCCTGCCCCCTACCCCTCCTGCCTCCATGGCAGACACTTTCCTTCTCTCTAAGAAGAAATTTTAAAACTATGTTATAAAGAATTCATTTTTGTAATTATACTTGCATATAAGATAATTGAATAATCAGACTATGAAGTGATTTTAATTTTGTTTTTGAATTCTAAGACATTTGTATTAATAGTGTAGCCAATTTTATTAAAATTAGAAAAAGAAATTCCAGTCTTCTTTTAGTATAAGTACTGACAAAATGGTGCAGTAAGTTTTCTTTTAATCAGATTGGTGTTGAAAATTGTAATCCTGAAAACCAACATTGAGTGACTTTGTAAATCATGATACTTCCTGCCATCGTGGCAGGCTGTGGGGCAGAGGGAGGGACAGGGTGGTGGGTAATGTGCACTGTGGAGGGGTGAGTGATGGAACATTGTATGACTGAAACCAACCATAAATAGCTTTGCAATAGTGTCTCTCATGGTGATATAATAATTTTTTTAAAAGAGTTCTTTCCCTGAATGTTACTGTGAGCATGACAAAGACAGTCATAGGTAATATGAGTGTGTAGACATCTAATTCCCTTGATAATATCACAGTGTTTTTTTGTGTTTTGTTTTTGGTACATGATGCTTCATACAATTCATTTTGCTAAGTTTAATTGACTTTCATATTCTGAACTCCATTTGTGATGAGTTTCATTCACACACTAAGATCTTCACATATATAAGCTGAAGTCACACACAGTACATTTCCAGTTTACATAATAGTGGATTTTATTCTTTTTCATTTTGAAAATATTTTTGGTTAAAACTCTAATGGGTCTATTTTAATTCAGAAGAGTTTTGCAGTAAACAATAAGAGAAAACTGGTTCAGGTGTAAATGTCTGAAAATGCCATGCAACTTACAGGGACTGTGTCTCTGGAAAAATAAGGTTGGAAAGAACTCATTGATCCCTCATTTGAGAATAAACTTGAAGTCTTAAAAACACAGCTGCACCTTTGCTTGAATTTCATATCTTCTCAGTAAGAACATCACAGCATAAATTATAATGCTTACATGATGGATGAGGAAATTCTCGCTCAATGAGTTTAGAGCTGAACAAGATCACATCTGCTGAACTTTGGTTCTTTTACCAATACCAAATCCAGCTCGTCACTTTTATTTCATGGATGCTTTTTTTTAGTCCAGGATAAGAAGCTCATATTAATCTTCTTCCCTTTCTTTCTTGTAACCTTTATATTTTGTTTAAAGAAGAAAAGATAATTCTGTTGTTTCTAGATTCTAAATATCTATTCCGCCTGTTTATCCCTTCTTTCCCTTCATTATCCTCTGATTGTTATTGTTATATAATTGTGGGTGTGGGTCCTTGTAGTCATTTTCTAAGTGATCATCCTCCTATTAGCTTTTATCTAATTGCAATGTAAATATTGCTAGTGGCCACCCTAACCTAAATATGTGTCGGAAGCGAACCCTAAGCAATTTATGCTTCATCAGCTCCTTTTCTTTCCCTGAGAGAAATTTACAGTGCTCTTCTGAGTACCCCTAATTCCTTCAAGCTTATCTTTTGCCTTTCCTCTGTGCTTTACCACTCATTCTGTTTGCTACTAAATTCCCCAAGTCAGGCTTAGTTATTTATGAGGTCAAACCTTCTGGTGACTAAGGATGCTACATCTGTAGTGAATTTGTTGCTTTTCTCTTCCCCTATAACCTTTCCATATTTTACTATAAAGCGATGTTCTTTTGCTTAAACACAGAAAGACTGTTAATGCTTTGATCGTAATTGAGTTAATCGACAGTAAGTTATCTACTACTGGGTTTCTGTATCATAACTACTAGACTAAGACTTCAGTCATCATAATTCCTAACACCCCCAAAGGTGGGGTCCTACCAAGGGATTTCTGGATGGAACAGGGGCAAGCAGTAAAGCTACCCCAGCTTCCATATGGGATAGTCTAGAACTCATAAGGCACAGTCTTAGTAGAAGAAGTAATGACTTAAGAGACAGAATGCCATGGAGTAGAAGCTAAAACAGTCTGAGCATTTGGTCTGGGGTTTATGGTAAAAGTCCAGTCACCATTGTCCCCAGAGTCTAGAGAGCTAAAGTTTTGGAATCTATATCATTAATACTGTGTTTATCTGAACAAGTGCAAATATTAATGAGAAGTACTTGATTATTTAATATGTGCTAGCAACCAGGGAAAGAAAAAGAAAAACAGATGGAATGACACCCCTGGATGGATTTCTCAGTGCAGTCTCTAGACAGAGTGTCTACTGAGTCAATCGCCCAAAAGAATTAACACTTTACCTCTGTAAATGAGCTTTAATGTCTACATGCTGTTCTATACCTTGAACCTCCTCAGACTTCCCATAATAAAGTTGCCTGCTTCTAAATAAACAGGCCATTGACTATCAGTCAGTGGTCCCTACCTGCTGCTGGGGAGGTGGTACCGGGATCACCCTACACACCACACACCCTGTATTTCTCACAAATATGTAACCATAATTTTCCTTCTTTAGTGTTTTTTATAGATATCTACTGCAAGTGAAGTATTCATAAGTCTCAAGCTATTATGCAGTCTTCAACTTTTTATATCCAGCTTATTTTTAATTTTGTTTTTATGCTACATTACCCACAATAAGCATTTTATTATAATGGCCAGATTTTATCTGCTAGCTTTGAAAAGTTGATGTAGTTTATAGTTGCTGTGTCTTCATTCAAGGTTCTCAAACAATTTCTAAACCTCATCCTAAATATTATAGTCCTTTTGTGAATAGACTTAAGAGGGCTCCTTTATATGTCTTTGCTCTTCTCTTTCTAATTTTAGGAGCCTTGCTACTCTTTCTCTCAGAGCTCCACCCAGCAGAGAGCTGATCACAAGCCTCTCATCAATAAATGCAGATGATCGGTGACTGCAAGGTATCCCTCCACACTGAGAGCCTGGCAAGCTCCTGTGTCATATTTGATATGCCTTATGTATTGACTCTGCTCATCAGAGTCCCACCTAATAGTCTTTTTCCTAGCCAGGTATGCCTGATACAGAGACTCACATACACAGGGCAGAGCTGCTACCAGCTCTCCCTGTGCCCAGCTTATCATGAGGTGCCCAGGATGGTAGGCGGATCCTAGCCCTGGCCAGCCATCCCAGCAGATCTCGCAAGAAGCCAAAGGAACCCCCACACCCTGAGGGCCGCCATTTTCCACATCTGGACTCTCCTGCTGGTCAGAGCTCCACCCAGCAGAAGAGCTGATCACAAGCCCGACTGATCAGTAAATGCACGAGATGAGAGGCAACTACAAGAGTATCCCATCAACATGGCAGAGCCTGGCAAGCTACATGTGTCATATTTTATATGCCAAATACCAGTAACAATTATAGACCTCATTCCATGACCTGATGGAATGGTTTGGGACTTTATGTTCATGGAGTAAACAGGTGCTCTTGGGCTACACTAGCATGTGGCAGGACATATGGAGATGTTTCTGGTGCCGCGTTAGAGCAAATCAATGAACAATGGGAAGACAAGTGATACAAGTGAAATATTATAGTTCAAATATAACTATTGCAGGAAAAAATGTGTATATTTATCTGACTTGAATTTTTGTTTTCACAGATATTCCTATTTTTTAGTGAAATATCAATTCAAATAGTATTTAGAATTCAAATATTTAAAATTTATTTCTATGTGTTTATCTTCTAAATACTGTAAATTCTGTAGGGGTAAAGTCAACTCTTTTGAATTTGTCATTTCTACAGTGACTTTGGTGTTTTGCATTAGTTGGAGTTCAAATAATGTTTGCCACGTTAAGGTTTTGAGGACATCAGGATTTTGAATGAAGTATCATCTTTATTTTTACTCAGTGAATATTTCATCAGAAAGGAGTGGCACATTGTAAACCTGTGTAACTATTTACCAAAACAGCAAAAAAGCAGACTAATGTGTGAAATAGGTGAATTATGAGTTGCAGAGAACTGGTGTCTCTAACATCTTTTGTGTAGGGAAGGATGCAGAAAGATTCTCTATGAGCAAATTCACACATTTTCAGATAAAAAGTTGATTCAGAGTACAGGAATTAAGGGCTTGGTTTCTTGGAACTGGAGATATAGTAGACTGAGTAGGGCACTTATTCACCTGTGACCGCCCAGGTTTGATCACCGGGGCACACAACACGGTCCCCGAGAACATCACCAAGAGTGATCCTTGAGCTAAGAACTATGAGGAAGCCATGAACAGTGCCTTATATGGCCCAAAAGGAAAAAAAAAAACTTGCTTGCATGTGGCTGATCCCAATTGGATCCGTGGAAGGATATCGTCCTTTGAGCACCACCAGGAGTGATCCTTGATCAGAAAAGCAGGATCGCTTTGTGCCTACTTGGAAATGCTCCAAAACAAAATATATAAAGAACAGGTTGTAGAGAAACAAGCATTTATGTAGGGACTGACCCTGCACAAGACTTTAATCAAAGTTTATTTAACTTTACAACAAAAATATGAATATAAAGATATACTTAGTCGCTTGCAGTCATGTGGTTCATCAATAAATGCTCGAGTTTGATGTGACTACAAGAGTATCCCACCTGCACAGCAGAGCCTGGCAAGCTACCCGTGTCGTATTTGATATGCCAAATACCAGTAACAATTATAGACCTCATTCCCATGACTTGATGGAATGGTTTGAGGCTCTTTATGTTCCTGGAGCTGGCAGATGCCCTTGGGCTATCTCACAAGTGACAGGACATATTGAGATGTTACTGGTGCCCGACTGAGGAAATCAATGATCTACGGAAGTCAAGTGATCAAGTGATCTAGAGAAACGGAGGTTCAAAGAGGTTCTCATGTTTGTACTGAGGTTTATGTGAATGTGAAGCCTCTTTTGTTCCCTCCGGCATAAGATGGTGCTTGCATAAGATGAGTGCTCGGGTGGGAGATGAATATATGTAAGGCATAGGTCATTGGGTGTTAATGATACATTTCTTTTTTTGTTTTGTCTTTTTTTTATTTTTTGAATAGTGAAGGGAATTATATTGTGTCAAATGTCACCTCAACTCAGATTTCAAACTTACATTTTGTTTTCACCTCTACTCTTTCTTCACATACCTTCGCAGTCCAGTTGCATGTTCTGCAATTTATCCCGGATCTTGAGAATAGAGAAAGGTGGAAAGGATGAGAGAGGTGAATTTTTTTTTTTTTATTTCACACCCGGCAATGCTCAGGGGGTTTCTCCTGGCTCTGCACTCAGGAATTACTCCTGGCGGTGCTCAGGGGACCATATGGGATACCGGGGATCGAACCCCAGCCGGCATAGGCCGGCCGGGTGCAAGGCAAATGCCCTACCCCCTGGGCTATCGCTCCCTGCCCAAGGTGAATTTTTATATAATCATTCTCTTCTATGGAATGAAGTTTGATGTGAAAGTTAGCCTTGCATCTTTTAGACTGTAAATCTGAATGGGTCATGCTGTCTTGGGAAAAAAACAGTAGCAATGCGCTAAGTGTTTATTGTCCAAATCAATAGCATATGACAGCAGATAATTCTGAGCAGTGCTAGTGAGTAAGTAGTGGGAGAGAGATGGCTCAAGACAGGAAGGCATAGGCAAGGGTGGTCCTGACCAAAATCAATTTGATTCTAATATGGTCTCACCTCTTAAATACATTTAAAATATCTTAAAGAGTTAGCGGTCTGTATGGAACATAAAATAAAATCTGTTGTGAATCATCTGGAACCAGGAAAAAAATAAAGGATGAAAGGTTTGTGCTTTTTATTTTTTTAATGCCAATCCCATCCCACTTTATAACCCAAATGAATTAAAATAAAGTGTTGGAACTCATATTCAAGCGGGTTCATAGGGTGCCTTGTTATTTGGTATCTTTTCTCCAATTTTTGGTTGTGATTTTCAGTAGATACATTTTATTATGTGTGAGAGCTGGCTCTCTCTGTCTCCTTCTTTTGGTCAGAAGTCAACTCATGAATGAGGGCAATTCAGCCTTCGCAGCATGGTTGAGGAAAAATCCTAATAAATTCAGGCTGTGAGGGGAAAAATCTGTTCCAGGTCTCTCTTTCATGGCAAAGCGAGAATAAAGGAGTCAGTCAGGCTGCTACCTGGCAGCTGTCTGGAAGCAGGGTGTCGTCTGGACTTGGGGCTTCCTGCTAAAGCTTAAGGCCCCCTTCCTTCATAGGTTTGGCTGGTATGGTTCAGTGGGCAACATCACTATCTTTAGGTTGCACTCCGATTTTGCTTTTAGAAACTTTTGACTTGGTTCTTCAACTTTTTCTGCTTAACTAAACACTCCTGTTTATAAGCATTAATTTGGTTGAACTTTTGGACCTTTCTGTGAGCTAATTTTCCCAAGAATAAAATACAGCCACTATCAGGCCATTTCATTGATCCATGGATTTAAGACTTCTAAAAAGTGGATGAATCAGATAAATTAAGTGACTAATCACTTGATTTGTAGGGAAGAATATGAAGAGTTTTCTTGGAAAGTCTTGTCTAATGTATTCTTTGAACATTCTGAATTTAATATTATATTTTCATTGATCACCCACAGTTACAGTTAAATATATTAACTTATTCATTGGTTTGATGCAATGACTGACATCGGCATTGGTCAGAAGAAAAATATTTAAACAATGGATTAGAACTAACCAATAAAAATGAGTGCCGGCCAGTTGATAATCTTTGTGGTATGATTTGTGAGCCATAAAGACATTACTCCCCTTTTAGGAAGTAGTGCTTTCAAACTACATATTATTAGCTGACTGGAATTCCTCAAGAATCTACTTATACTGGCTTAATATTCTAATGACAGTACAGTAAATGAAAAATTGTCATGTTTTATGAAAGAGAAGGGTCCAGAAAGGTCATACATGTTGCTTAAATTCTAGTAAAAATAAACTGCAAAAATAATATGTGCACATTTTTACCGGCCTGATACTTCCACATACTGTCTTATCCATTTCTCTCGTCCATTATTGTGTTTCTTTTTCCTTTTTTTTTTTTTTTGGGTCATACCCAACAACGCTCAGGGGTTATTTCTGACTCTGCTCTGGAATTACTCCTGGCAGAGATTGGGGACCATATGGGATGCCAGGAATCAAACCGGGTCTGCCACGTGCAAGGCAAACACCCCACCTGCTGTGATATTGCTCTCGCCCCCAGTAATTGTGTATTATAGAAAAACAACACTGTCAAGCATGTAAAATTGATAGTTTCATTTGACCACTATATAGTCTTCTCTTGTTTATGATTTAGTGAATAAAAAATGTACTTAGGGGCTGGAGC